>WOGR01001603.1:0-19442 GCA_015342045.1 Leptinotarsa lineolata | reverse complement strand
AGAGAATAATAAATATTTGTAGAGATATTGACGTTACTGTGTTCGAAAATGTTCGGCGTGAAATATCGAATAGGCTGTTCATATGTCAAGAAGTTCAAGGCAACCATTTCGAGCATTTTCTGAACTCACTTCAAGCTTATTATCTCATATTATGTAGTTAAATGTTAATGTATTCAGGAAATTATTGGAAGTTCCGCCATTTTGTAGTAGTTGAAGATATCAACATCATATTCTAGGGTTGTGAAGCATTTGTCAGGAGCTTCAAACAGATGTGTCATATGATACCCCTTTTAATTTAACTTTTTTTCCCAGATGGCGCCCAGTCGCCATCTTCAAAGTCTTATTTGTCAATTTTACTTCAAAATAAATTATTCATGCATTAATTTCATTATTCCAAATTTCAATTTCACGAGTTGACCCGTTCAAAAAAATAAAAAGGGGAAGCACTGTATGTGTCCGGAGAGCTATTGCCCCAAAGGAGAATTCCATATGGAAGGTGACTTTCCACCAATGTATCATATAGAGTTTTCATTGGATTCATTGGCAGAAAATATTTGAGGAATTTGATTTTATATAAAATTGTTCGAATTTTTTTGTGATATAATTAATATGAATATCTCACGTCATAAACGAGTTTAAATGAACTCCTAGATATTTAATATTTTTTACAGCATGAATTGTTAAAGATCTTTTTTGGACTTTCATATCGAGTTGTTGAAATGGAGAATTCCCAGGTTTGTTGCAACTGAAAAGTAGGAAATTAGTTTTCTCTATATTAATTGTTGATAGTTTGCGGTCGAACCAGTTTTTTTGAATACTGAAATCATTTTCAACTTTATGTTTCAAGCCAAGCCATTTACTTATTTTTTTAATTATATTTATCACCCATACAGCCCATTATAGACTAATTATATGGATAAACTGTTGGCAAATACACTATAATGATAACCATTATACATATATTGATCTTAATTACTAGACTATGAATTACTGATAGCAGAATTGTAGGGAGTCGTCCAGAACTGCACTGAGTGGATTCGTGAAATAAATGTTCAATTTCTCAGAGTTAAATTCGATATTTGTTCTGAAATTGTTTTACGAAAAACTGTTAGAGGTAAAGTTCAATCTGAATCCATAAGTAGACTGAAATTATTTTCTATTTCAAGCATGGCTGAAAGAGGTGCTCTCGATGATGCACATATTGCAGAGATATTAAACATTGGTGCCGAACGTAGACGCCGTGAAAGTACATTAAATGGAAGCATATTGAGGATTTATAGGGAATTTGTTAAATTGTCATTGATGTCAAAAATCGTCTCTGTTCTCAGAATAGTATCTTGAATTCCGATCTCAACTGAGATGTTCTGACGGTATTATAATTAGGCCATAAGTGGTACTTTTTGAAATAAAAATATCTCAACAGTTTGTTTTGTAGTTTTTACAAATCATTCAAATGTGTTTGATATTTCCCGGATCAAATAATCAAGTCAAATTGTAGTTTAGGCCCGACCAGGGAATAGTATAATGATTTAATGGTGTTAATATTACCAAATTAGATGTTTGTTTGAAACACAACCTAAAATACTATAAGCGGATTTGATTATATTATTGATGTGGGTGGAAAAGTTGAATTGTAAATTATAAGTAACAAGGAGATTCTTTATTTCAGTTTTTATCTTTAGGATCTCCCCCTCCATTTCATATCCAAACAGAATTGGCTCTTCATTACGGGTGATTGAGAGTACAGAACATTTTTCCAAATTAAAATATAATTAATTTCTTAGACTCCAATCAATGGTTTTATCAATATCGCTCTGCAGACCTATGCAGTCTCTAACAGTTTAAACACGTTTGATGAATTTCAAACTATCGGCAAAAATAAGCACTCCAAAAATTCAAAAGTTGAAGACAAATCATCGATAAAAAGAAGATTCGAGCCTCGTGGAACTCCAGAACTAGCCAAAAATTTTCCTGAAATATTTCCATAATTTTTGACCACAAAGTATCGCTTTTGAAGATAATTCTTCATAAATTCAAGCAAATTTCTGGACAATCCATAGCCATAAATATTTTCTAGGACTGAGTTATGATGCACTTGATCAAATGCCTTCCGAATGTCCATAAAAACAATATTCAACTGTGATTTATTTTCTAACGTGTCAAAAGCCTTAATGCTTAATATATCAATAGATTAGTGGTGATTGCTTTTGGTCTCATGAATCTGTGTCGTTGTGGTACTATATTGTGGTACTATATAGTGGTACTATATAGTTTGATAAAAATGATGTGCTCAAATAGTTTTGCTGGAGTACACATCATTGAAATTGTTCTATAATTTTCCACGTTCATTTTGTTCCCTGACTTGTGCATTGGTATTGTTACAGAAGTTATCCAAGCATTTGGGAATGAACCAGTTTCAATGATCAAGTTGTAAATATAAATCAGTGAGACTTTCAGCCATTCACTACAGCCTTTCAAAATATTAGGAGGAATACCATCTGTACCTTCTGCCTTCTTGGGCTTCAGTTTTCCCAATGCCGCATTAATGTCAGTCACGCATATACAGTCTACGTTTAATGATTCATTACAAATTCTCATACCATTATGTGTATCTTTAAAATGCATGTTGTATGTTACAGATTCCGAGCAAAAGACTGACGAAAAAAAAATTGAAAATACACCGGCGGTTTCATTTTCGTCCACAAAATTATTTTTATAGACAAAACTACGTAGGCTTGTATTATTAGACTTTTTTTCATTAACAAAACTCTAGAATTCATTCACTTTCGTATGTATACTATTTTCGATTATTAATAATGAAACCTTTCTTCTTTTCCAATTTATTTTTTTTAATTTGCACCTCAACTTTTTGAATTTATTTTCATAATGAACTTATAACGTTTTCAATTTTCTGTATCTGTCTTTATCTCTTCTTAAATCCTTCATCTCTTTAGTAAACGAAATTGGATACGAATTGTTATTCTTACTGAAAGTATAATTTTAGGAACACATCTTGCTACAACGTCATTCCACATACTATAAAATTTACAGAACAACATGTCAACATCGCTTTCATTAAGGACTCTATGCCACTTGATATCTCTGAAACTGCAACTCAATTGAAGAAAATCAGCCTTTTCAAAGTGATACCTCGATTCTAGTGAAATATTTGCAGATCCTCAATCATTTCCTAAGAAATGGTGATATTAAGAGCGAGATGGTAATCATCCTCCTTCACAAACAGCAGATCTATTTTATTCATAGCGCAGCTAGTAGAATCATTTCCTGAAATTAATACTAAATCTAAGATAGGTCCATAAGTATTTTCAATATGATTAAGTTGTTGGGCGGAGTTGAAATCAGTTAACCCGCATAATGAATCTAATTTTCCACCATGCATGTTTGAATTAAAGCTAGTACCTGAAATCCCTTGAATATTAAAATTCCCAACAATACTTGATTCACTGAATTCCGAGGTGTTTTCTTGCGAAAAATTGAAGGCCATTTCATATACTCCATTTGTATTATTGGGAGATATTTATGTAACACCTAACGTGTTCTTTTCCTTAAATTCAAATTTTGTTTCAACAGCTATAAGGACATCACTTTCAGTGCTTTCATTTGTGAACTTCAGATCTCCATAAGATCTTATCAGATAAAAACCTTTCCATGTTAACAATTTCTCCATCCCTGTCTCCTCCCTGTAACCATGGTTCCGTTATCATTAACATGTCATAATCGTCCTCCAAAGATCTCCTAAAAAATTCGTTGCATTTTGTGTTCAACCCCCTACAATTCTGGTAATTATAGCTAAGTTAATCATAGTATTGCATAACGATTAGTAAGCCCTGAGACATGCCTTGATCAAAAACAATAAACTAATATAAACAAAAAAACATATTAGGTAGATTATGAATTCTAATGTTAACAATAATCCACCAAATATGTTCTGATTATCATCATATGAACAATATAAACCCAATATAAACCCATCTCCCTCGATTGTTTGTGTCCCCATGTGGGACACAAACAATCGAGGGAGAAAAAACAAATCTTATCGTTAAAGTTTTTTGTCTGCCTTCATCAAATCTGATTTTCAATTTATTATTTTCGCATGTTTGCTTACTTTCATGTAGATCTTTCCATTTCTAGTTCAGACATTTTATGGACCCTGTTTTTTTTTCGTTGACATTAAAAGTTGGTAGCGTTTTTCAATCAAATCCTCGTTCAAGGATATCCCGGTACCCTTCAATGCAGCTCTGGCTCTGTAGACTTCGTTTCGCTTCAGGTATGAGACGAAGTCAACCATAATCATTCTTGGCTTTTGAATAATCTCACTAAATTTACCAATACGGAAGACGTTGTTGATTTCTCCAAGTGCGCATTTGATTTTCCTTCAATCATTAAATAGATAAAGAATCCTACCTTGTAAAGTTTCGTTATCGTTTTTCTTCATTCAAATCAGCCTTAAAGTATTCATCTTATTTTTCTATTTGAGTGAATCTAATTTGTTCCTCAGTAGCGAAACTTTTTTTTGATTAGAATGGGCTAGTTCCTCCAGAGCATTCGATTTGATCACACCGTTATTTAAGTTAGTACCCATTTTCTCGAGTTGCTTACTCCGATTTTCCAACTGTTCCTGTATTTTGGCTGTGATTTTTGGAACCAATTTATTTATCAACATTTCGAGAGTGGTTTTTTCATCGAAGCCGTTGATGCACTAGCTCGGGTTGTTTTGTTCATTATACGTAAACAGGAAACACTGTTAGGAATTGTCTCGATACGTAAGAAACAAAAGCATCTATTCTTAAATTTTCACTTTCACAAAAGTTAAAAACTCTATAATCCACGCACAACAGTAGATACAGAAATATGACTTTGTTCACAGGTTGAAAAGTCTCAAAATATCGCTCAGAAAATCGAAAATACAGAGCTCTCACGTCGATGTTTACAGTACCATAGCAATCAGCGACGATGCTTCTACTTCGTAGAAAATGGCAGTATCATCGGCATATCCTACTGCGGTTCCCTGGGAATCGAATAGTTCTTTGACATACAAATTGAATAAACTAGGGCCCAATACAGTACCCTGAGGTACGCCATATTCAGTCTTCCTTAGATCACTCATTATATCAGACACTTTTATCTCTTGGCTCTTATTTTGTAGGTGATTTTTAGAAAGATTTGCACATTTTCCTGGCAAACCTACTCGCTCCAATGTCTCAATTAGTAATCGGTGGCTAACAGTATCGAACGCTTTCGAAAGATAAATGAATACACATAGACAAGGATGTCCTTTTTCCAGTGATGTGTGCATTCTTTCAGATAGTGCAAGTGCATCATCTTCCGTTGTCGTTTTTTCTTTAAAGCCATATTGGATTTTGGAAATGAGTTCATATTTTGTTATGAATGATTTCAATACGTTTTTCAAGAACCTTTTGAAGATCTTCGACATATGAGTGATAAGAGATATTGGTCTGTAATTGGTTACCACTGTCTTGTCTCCCTTTTTGAAAATTGTTATGACAATTGTCTGCTTGAATAAATTAGGCCAGATTTCCAAGTCTATATATTCATTAGGTATTTAAGAGGAAGCAGTATGTATTCTGAGCTTTGATAGTTTCTGCTTTTATGCCATCTTTCTCAACAGTTTTTCCATCTTTCAGATCCATTATTATATTCAACAGTTCATTAGTCTCATTTGGCGTCAAAATCATCAAGTTCGAAAGAGTGTTGAGAAATATTATTTGGTTTAGACCTCTTAAAAGTTTTTCTTCAAGTATTTTTGCCATTACAACAAATCTAAGGTTTAACTCATTCGCGATATCTTTACTTCCGTGAAGGAGATCTCCGTTTTGGTTACAGACTGCAGAGATTACATCATTGTGGGGTTTTTTGTTTGTCAGCTCCCTCACTTTTTCTCGTGAAAATTTTGTGTTATTGAAGTTATGGAGCACTTTACTATTTTTATCAGATTGGTAAGTATATTATTGTATATTTCATACTGGTTTAACAAAACATCATTATTTGGGTCCTTTTTGAGATTATTGAACATATCATTTTTTTTTGCTGATCGATAATGTTGTTGATGATAAAGCTTTTGTCAGCCAAGGGACGAGTTTTGAATGTTTTCTCCGTTGTTTTTTCTTTCAGTGCATTCACTTATTTTTGTTTATGTACTTCAATAAATTCGTTCATTGCGGAGTCTGGATCTGGATTTGCGTACTCAGTTTCCCATTTTACTTGTTGAATTTTTTTTTTGCAGTTTTTGATAGTTTAAGTATAGAGGTGAGGCACACTATGAGTAGTGTGCCTCACCTCTATACTTAGTTATATTGCTTCCAATTATAATGATGAAATGGTCGTGTCTGATATGTACGATTTGGATTCAATAAATATGTCATCGAGGCAACTTTTTAGTCTAGCGGGTTCGTTAATAGTTGAAATATAACCATTTTCATAAAGTGTGTTCAGGTATTCTCTACACTCCTCAGTGTTCATTTCGTTCTAGTATGTCTATGTTGATATCTCTTATGATGATGCAGAAATCATCAGATTTGTTGTGCTGATCATCTAAATAATCGTGGAGTTTTTTATTGAAGTATTGTTCTAAAATTGTTCGTTCCGTTAACCAGCTGACGAACGTCAACCCTCAGAAGTCGAAACTTGTGCGAGCAATGGGTCAACGAGGCCTTACCTTTTAACGTGCGATTACCCAGCACGGTGGCCCCGGCGGGGAATCGAACCCCGGTCGTCCGCTTGGAAGGCGAATGTGTTAACCTCTACACTACCGTAACCACTATATCATACTTCACCGTACTATCATACCGTGAAGTATGATATATTAGATGCCGGTGATCGATAGATTACAGTTATGACAAATTTTTTGTTGTGGATTTTGATTATTACTCTCGAAATGTTCAGTTCGTCTAGTTCTAGTATTTCATATTCAGAATCGTATTCTTTCTTCATGTACATAACAACTCCATCGTTTTGATAGGAATTGCCCTGATTGTATTTGATTTTGTACCCCAAAATCCCATTTAGGTTTTGATCTAATAACTTCCAGGTTTCAGCAAAACTATACAATCGAATTCCCCTTGGGGATTCCCCTTGGGTGTAGGGGGAGCACTACTCGGTTTTTGCCATGAGCTTTCGTCTTTTCTTTCCAATTTTTTCAGCTATATTGTTGATGGAGAGTCTTTTTCCTTCAATATAACACTTGTTAGTTGTGTTTTGTCTCTCCCTTCGTAGACATTCTCTCAAAGTCCTACTTTCTTGTCTTTGAGCGGATGTTAAATCATTGGCTATTGCTATGTTTTTACTTTTAGTTTGTAGCACTAAACTTATTTTTTTGTGAAAAATGAAACAAATATCACTTTAATTGGATTATTTTTTGATTTGCCAAGTTTATAAGTATCACTTATATCTGAGGGGTTGATTTTAAGATTGAGAAAATTTTCAATCTGTTCACAGATATACGATGGGTTGATGTCAGCGTCCGGTTATTTCAGCCCAGATGTAATGATTTTTTTGATGTTGTCTCTACTGAGTTTTCCAATTATATTCTTCAAATATTTTATTTTTCAATCCTTCAACTCCCAGAGAAATCCGAGTCTCCGTAGATTCAATTACATTTTTTATTTCATTTCGGTTTCTCATTATCTCCTCTAATAGAACTTTGATCGTTATTTACTGTTGAGTTTCGGTCATCGTTTTATGCCAAATATCAGGTGTTCGTTTACGTTTCTTGGATGTCATTTATTTTCTATTGATTTTTCTGTATTTGATTTTCAGGAAATGATTATAGAGTGTGTTCGTAATGTTATGTAAAGTGTATCTCCTATTTAATTGTCCAACACTTAGTACACTTCACATCAATGACGTTGTTCGGAGCGTTCAGTAGTTTTGTCGATACCAAATTGATCTTTGCAATACACGTCCCTATTAGAATTGGCACGGTGGTAGTGCGCCCGACTCACGATCGGAAAGTCGTGGGTTCGATCACAACCTCTACCAGATATTTTTCTAGAGAGAATTTATCTGGTTGAAGCTGGGATGATTATGCATCCGTGTTAGGAATCACGCGTTAAAAGGTAAGACCTCGTTAGTCTTTAGCTCGCACAAGTTTCTCAATTTCTGAGAGTTGTTGTTCGTATGGGTGCGACAGCTGGTTAACGGAAAAACAGATTTTAAACAGATTGTAAGATTCAAATTCTTTGATTTATATCATTTATATCCTATTATCCATAATTACACGATATCTTTCCTCAAATATCCATATTTGGCACGGAACTAAGAAGATATCCAGTTGAAGACTGCCTAGAAAACACATATTACTGCCTGGAGAACTTCGCGCCACCGGATAATTGCACACTCCACTTTTCTGAAGGAAAAGCCTCGGAAAATGCCACATTTTGGAAATCAACGTGCAAGATCCTATTGTAGAATAAGTAACACAAGATCGAGTATTGATAATTTCTTTGAAGGAAGATCGTTTGTATTCCAAATGTAAAACAGATCAATACCTGGGAATCAATTCCCCAGTATTGATTAGAATCCCACAGTTATGCGAAATGCATATTCATGATACAAAAAATGTAAATGACATCTACATTCAACAAGGAAAACTCGTGATTCTACCCAAATTGGAATCAACATACTTGAAAACTCCAAAAGTCTACTATACCCCGAATTTTACCAGAATCAACCTTGATAAACTGCACCAAATCGACATAATGGCAAACCAATTGAGATTCATTCAATCGCAACAAAACCAAGGTCCTACAACACTTATTTTATATAATCATCGTCATCATGATACTGCTTAGCCTACCGAAATTGAAGAAGTATTACCAACATTCAAAAAAAAACCAAAAAGCCCGTGGATCCTTAGAAACTACAATTTCCAAAAATGAATCCGTTATTTTTCCAGCCTGAAGGAGGACGAATTACGTGGTACCGGCTATCAAGAGACGTGCCTTATTTACAGGAGCCCGAGACTTTACAAACTCATTATATTTCGAATCTCATAATAATTGTCTTAATAAATATTCATTCTTTGTATTGCTCTCGAAGAGAATAAACTTTTTCTTGAGTCTCACTTCAAATCGATTTTTTTTCAAATCAAGTTTTTGATTTCTAATATATAATCTGTGAAACATTTCTATCGCATGCAAAGATTAGAGAGGAAAACTTTGAATATACAAACTATATACGTCAAAGTTTTTGAACAGGTCTGTCATTTCTCGATGAAGAAACTATTAAACGGTTTCATTTAGCTTGCCCTGTTAACTACAAGTTTGATCTCCTAAAGGTGGCCGTAGCTACAAAATGGAGGATTACATATTGTTTCATAGCTACCTCAATATGAGTATCAAATAACAGGGCTTGACTAATAGAATAGTAGTACACTTCGAAAAAGATGCGAATTCAAGATGACGCAGCTACAAAATGGCGGATTATACATACATTACCTTGTAATAGTGAGGCATTTAACGAACTGAACAGAATGAAAAGAATTCAGTAATGAAATTAGAAACTGAAAACTTGAAAATAAAATGAGTCAAAAAAGTTATGTTGAAGGTTTTATTGAAAAAAAGATAATAACGATTTTGATTGTAGATAATGTACTGAAAAATAATTCGGAAGGTCCTAGGTAGCAGTCATCACACCATTTTCCTCAGCAATCTACGGTATTGATCAGATAAAAAATAATTAAATCGTTGGGCGCAGTATTTACATATTTACTCGGGATACGCGTTGTCCAACGATTTTATTGTATTTTTTATCTGATCAATGCCGTAGATTGCTGGGAAGAGTGGTGTAATGACTGCTACCTAGGACTTTCCAGATTATTTTTTAGTTTTTAGTGCATTATCTTCATCTTCAATATCTTTTTTTGATTAAACTGTTTCAGCACAATTTTTTTTACTCATTTCATTTGTAATCAATTTTGATGAATAACTTAGTCAGATTCTTTTTCAGGATGAACTTCTGGACGACCTTCCTTTTGTTGAATTATGTGGCATTTTCTTTTGCAGAGGTGAGTTATCTATTCATTTTCCATTTCTCTAGTTGAAAATCGATTGTTTTTGATTTGTTCCAATCGATACCACCTTACAAGGTAGTAAAATTTCAGTATGAGTATTTCGGAAAGATGAAATTCGGCAGCTTCTCGATTTTGTTAGAAAGTGCTGCCCGAAAACGTTCGGTTTCGAGTTACAAGAAAATTGTGTATGAAAATCTTCGAATTACGATTTTGCAGAAACAAGCAGCGAATGTAAATCCCTCCCAAGGTACTAGTTTTCAACCAAATGTCACGAATACGTTTATAACATATCTACACAAGAAAACATGAAAACCAGTGTAACATAAGATTTAGCAAAGAAAAATCCCAAATCTTGGATGAAACAATCACTTCAAATTCTTTGTGAACCGTTCGCTAATTTATTCGACTAATTATCTCGTCCAAACTTCGAGAACCCGTTTTTTTCAATCCCCTGGCATTTAACACGTTTTGTGAAGTGCGTAGAATGTTTTGCTTGCCGAACTTTCTACAAATATTTATGTATTCTTTTCTTTGGCTTTACAGTACTATACTACTACACTATATTACAAATTTTTAGGATGATATTATCGTTCAGCTCTGGGGAAAAAAAGGGAAAATTCGTGGTCATGTCCTAAAAAGTGGAAAGGGAAAAGACTACTATGCCTTTCAAGAAATTCCATACGCAGTACCGCCTATTGGTCATAACAGATTCAAGGTAGGATACTGAAAAAAATTGTGAGTATAGTATTGACCGATTCAAAATATTCTAAATTGATTTTTGAACATTACAATTCACAATACAGACTATGCCTATCCGAATTTTTGGTAACTAAAATCTCGATACTTGCTGGATAGCAAATAGTGTAAAATATTCTGAGAGAGTAAAAATATCAATTTAACATTCACATTTTTGCTCTATATCTTTAATAGCCATTTGTGTCAGTAACCCAATATTCAGTTCATGAGGTTAATGTTTGAAGAAGGAAAAGTGATTTGATTAATATACATATAAAGCCATGGTGGGTGTTTTGACTTTCATCATGATGACTGAATTACTTTTGTACAGTGGATTCGTTATTGGGTTCCAATTTTCAATATAGAAGCTCGATATATTTGATCAAATACCTGCTAGATTAGATGAAGTTGATCTTTCCTTTTCATTTTGTTTTTTGCAACTACATTTCTCACATTCACTTAGGAACCCATAGAAGCTGAGGATTGGAATGGAATATTGAACACTACTGTTAATAAAAAAGTCTGTATGCAGAACAATGCGATAGCTTACACTAAGATACCCGATTCCATGGAAATGTCTGAAGATTGTCTATTTTTGAATGTTTATACTCCAGTGGTGAGTACTTTCATCATTACCAATTTATTCATCATTGTGAGATCAGCGAAAAGAAACGAAGCTTATACTAATTCAACAACTAATTATCAGTTGTTGCTTTTTGAGAATAATACGAAAATGTTGGTTTGAATATGATTCTACATCATACTTATTGGAATATATGAAACGAAATTTATATTCGCATTATGAGTGGAAGCCTTGAGAGGGGTTTATTTTCGAGTTCGATCTCTTTCATTATTCTTGTATCAAAATTGTAATCTTATGAGTTCCGAACTCTGAAATAAATGATTCTTCAACAAATGACACTTAATAATCAATTTTTTCGCGGACATTGAAAGGTATTGTCAAAGATCCAACATTTGAAGTTAGTTTAAGACGAGTCTGCAATAGTTCATAGAGAAACAACGATGAATTATTTCGAAGAAGGTTGGAAATATTCTGCTGAATCTGTTTGAGCAGAGAGTTTATATTCAAATACGACAGCAGTAGCAAGCAAAGCATCTGTAGATAGTGGTACCAAAGAAACAAGTAAATACTTAGGCAAGTAACTACGAGATCCCGTGAATATTTTGAATATTTTGAGTCATTGAAATAAGAACGAGATGAGCTACGAAAACCACTAGAAAAACTGGAAACGAAAATTGGAATTATTTTGACACGAGAGGCTTAGTAGACTTGTAACGATAAATACCGAGAAAGGTGGCGATTGCGCGATATATCTAAAGTGATAAAGTCCAAATAATCTTACATTTATTTCAAGATCCCAGATCCCAGACATTCGGGACAAACTCCTTGGTAGTTGAGTCAGAAGATACTATAGCATCAAAAATACCCTGGCTTGATTGCAAAATACTTTCAGAGCAATGCTGTAAGGCCGTACAATGAGTTCAGTCGTTTTCGAGGAGCTAGGTATATGAGGGTTGAATAAGATCGAGATGAAGTAGTACTTACTCTCAGCGGCTCAATAAAAAGTTAAGACAACGAGTTGAAAGAAGGTAATGAAATCATCATGAAGGAAATAATAAGAAATTATTTGAGTAGGAGAATTAATTGAAATAACATCCCAACTAAACTAATTTGGCCAACCAACTAGTCCTTCATGGGTAGAGTATGGTGGAATGATTCGGAAATCCCCGATTTTCGAAAGAAAATCATCGTAGAACAAGTAATATCGATAATTTGAAGCAGCGGATATTCCAATTGTGCATCTGATGAAGTGAATGGATTTGTGATTCAACAAACAGCGCTGTTTCGACCAACCAATGTATCATCAGTGGTGCTAGTCCAAACTCCTCAACTGTCCTAAAAAGGACAGGCCTGAAAGTAAGCTTGATGACATCTTCCTCTACGAAGATGACATCTTTAGGATAGACACACTCAGCCTTAGAATATCAAAGATAAATGAGGCTTTCCAAGGCTACCAGTTGTGAAGCCAAGTTTCGACATTGACTGTCGTGGTTTGGAAACTTGGGGATGTACATAGATCAAAAGTCAACTAAACACGTGTATGACTCATTACAAAAGGCATATGTCAGTTTTAAACTCATATCAAATAGATAACCTCTCAACCAGGAGTGTGAAAATACTGTTTGGTGAAACTTTGGTACTATCAAAATTCAAATATTGTGATTTACTCCACGATAATTTTGTCATAATTTGGAGGGAGATTGGATGGAAAAAGTTCAAAATTTTTGTATAAGATTATTATTTGGAATAAGGACGAAAATTATATCAGTCAATTCAGTCATTTTTCAGAATCCTCAATTATAAACGCCTCCATCCTCCATATCTTCACCAAAAAGTGAAATATGCTACTATCTGAGTCGAATACTTCATATTGTTATATTTCCTTTCTATTTACTCTCCGTTTATTTTATCTGTCTGTTTAGGGTTGGAAGGAAGAACACATATTCAGTGCATTGTCCTCGCAGACAATTGAGTGTGTTGTCATCACAGACAATTGAGTGTGTTGTCATTACAGACAATTGAGTATGTTGTCATCATATGTTATCACACCATACAACACCAAATTCAATTTGGAATTCGAAATGTCATCACCGATATTCAATTTAACTCAAAGTCAAATTATCACCGATAATACAAATGTACTTACCTTCACTTCAGCTTCATTGCGTTTCTTCGTGTCAGTTTTTCCAATATTTCGTCGTCCATATACTCGTAACTATGTGTCCTTGTGGCTGACGATTGTGTAGAAAGATAATTCTCTCCAAATTGTCGGTGAGAGTTGTTCCTTTCATCTCGGCTATGCATCCAGCGCTTTGCACCTCTCTTTAGTCTTCTGTCTCCCATATCGTCCAATCGACGATTTATTTCTCGAAATTTCCTCTTCAAGGAGATGTCTTCATTGCTTTTACTACGATTCCTTCCACTTGAGTCTCATGGGATTTCGCCTGTTGAATAAATGTTAATACGTGTCGTTTGGCACACAAACAAAGAATGAGAGAATGAGGTATCTGCGATAGCTGACTTGGCAGGGATTGTTTATCACTTTTTGTTCAAAGTTTCTATACTTCCATTGTTTATGAGACGAGACCGAAATATAATTATTTTATCTCATAAGTGGAAATAATAATGAAGTTACAAGCCGTTGAAGCTCGTCCAGTATTTTATTTTTCTTCATTTTGAATTTCAAGTAGATTTTGATCAATATACATTCATATCATGGTAACCCCTATTTTATAGCCAAGTCACACTCAGGGTTTTGATAAAACTAACAAAATTTGGCATCGCCTTGCTTTACAAATTCAGAATGCTAAATAAACTATTGATGAATATCTTCAAAAAGTAAAACAATTATCGAAAAAATGCAACTTCAAAGCTATGACAGTGTAACATAATCAGAATGACAACCTAAGAGATGCCATCATTGCCGGTATATGACGTCGATTGCTCGAAAACATTACTATTGAGTTAAATGAAGCTTTCGATGAACTTGATTTCTGGAGATGACTAAATTCTAAAAGTTTTTCATTGCGATCCTCGTCAATAAATACTGTTTGAGTAGATCCATCATCCAGTTATTCTGATATTGCTGTTAATGCCGAATCAGATCAATGCTTTTTCTATGGCAATAAAAGACACCAATGGAATGAATGCCCAGATTTATGAGCAAGATATCCAAACTGTTCCAAGAAAGGACATTTTGCTGAAGTTGGCCGAAGTAGGAGGACGAAAAGGAGAACAGTAGTGGCTAGTGCAGAAACATTTGCTTGCTCATTGCCACTTCACCTCAGTAAAGCCGCAGTAATGATCATTAACGCAACAGGGCTCATTGTATATCGAAAGTACTTCTAGTTTCATCAATAATTTCATTGTTTATCTTTATAACATGCAGAGAATACCTTTCAATATGGAGATCGGTATGGCTTTTTTAAACCATATGTCACGAGTTGAAGAAAGTTGTAAAGTTGATCATATCAAACTATTAATTTGGGATGATCTTTGAACAGATATCAAATTCGGACATGATATTTTTGAAGATCACTCTGCAATTGAAGTTCATTCTGTTCAATCAAGGACTCCTCTTAAAATTTGTAGTTCAACACAGAATGATGAAAAGTCATCAGATTGGAAATCCAAAGAATTATCTTGGTTATTATTGAAAAGACTGAATCCCCTCAACAGGCACATATTCAAGCTTGATGTGATGTGTTCAGTACTGTTGATTTTCAGAGTGCTTACTATCAAATACCAATTTCTGAGAATGTACTGATGAAACCCTATACAGTATTTGCAGCTAATTGAAATTCATTTCAGTCCCTGAAAGTTCCGTTAGGTCTTACCAATGCAGTTTCTTGCTTTCAGCCAGCAATAGATACAATCATAAGAATGAAGAATTACAAGGAACTTTTCCTACCTAGATAATATCACCATTTGTGGAAAATATAAGGATGAACATGACAAAAACCTCATGGGTCTGAATCAAAATTTCCTGAGGGGAAAAAGAAATTGATGAAAATTGCAGTATATTTTCGTTAACATTTCGTCGTTAATCGCGACTTTCATTTTCATACGTTATATACTCATCATTATGTGAGTCCCTTGGAGAATTAGATTAATCAGCAGCCCACTGGAATTTCACTCGGGCAAGAAGCCGGCTACACTTCCACTAATTCTAGTTCGTTATCAACTCATGGAGTTTCATTTGGACATCATAAATCTGCAACAGTTATTTTTGTTATTGTGAAATTCCAGTGGTCTGACTCCCACATTATGTATCATTTTCATATCATTGCATATATTCTGTGCTACTGAATTATATGTACCATGTTATAATTATATTTTCCAGAAACCCAACAATACACGTAATGTTCTTTTGCCTGTACTATTCTGGATACACGCTGGTGGGTATTTCTATGGTTCTGGAGCATATCAGTATTGGAATCCTAAATTTTTCATTGATGCCGGCATAGTTGTTGTCACAATGAATTATCGTTTTGGTCCCTTTGGTAATGTATTTTTTATCGATGCAGATTTGTCATGTTTTCAGAAAACCCTAGTAAATATTAATAAATGAAGCGTAATAATATAGTTTATCAACGATGTAGAAAAATTAAGACCTAATTCATCAAATGAAATGAAAACTGTTTCCTGATAATATAAATATCAATTTTAGTATAAATCGAAATTTGAATATCTCTAGAAGTTAGTGTATGTTCGATAATCGTATCAGATGGCTGTTTGAAAAATATCAAATTCATTCTAGAATGCTTCGAAAACTGCTTCAAAAACGAAAACTCTGTAAGCGGAATATTCTTGATGATTGTACATATAGAAACCGTTCATAAAGTAAATCATAATAACATAACTGAAAATTCTCGAGTTTTTTTTGTTTTTCTGTTTTTGAAATGATAAATATAGGGTAACCTATTCTCAAGTAATGATGTCATTAGTGTTTTTTAAATTTCAATTCATGAACTCATTCTGCTGAACTATTTTCAAAATTTAAATAAATTAAAATTAGTCCGAAGACAGTATCGAGGAGAGATACATACGTATTAGAAAATAAATATTTCGAAATGGAATCTCCAAACATTCTCTTTCAATGTACCCATACAGTAATGTATGCCGAAAAACAACTACTCTTCCGGCTAATACCACTCTGGATATATATCCAGCAGACATTTATGCGAGATACCTCATAGATGATGGTATTTCAGATGCTTCTCGTTCATCCAGCATTAGACTAAATCACCTGCGGACCAATTTCGATGTATTACCTCTCATTGATGCAGGAAAGGTCTACAATACTCTTACAGAAATCAAAATAAATTTGAAAACTGTATAGAGGTGGGATATACGCACGTTTGAGAAAATGACTATTTCGGAATGAAATTCCGAAACATCCATCTCTTTCATGCTACCTACACATCAGGTTCTGATGAATGACTGCAGGAAAACAACTACTTCCCCGGGTAATACCACACTGGACACTGAATAATATTCGACAGACATTTCTCTGTGAGAAAATAATTTGTCATTGATTTACTTGCATTATAACTGTGGGTTCAATGTCAATTCTTGTAGATATATTTTTCATTTTTAGTATTCAAGATGCTGCTTTCACACAATCGAACTCCAACATTGTTTTCAACATGTTGCATTGAATTGGGGTCATCAGGAGATGAACCAGTATAGTTCATTTCTTATTGAAGCCAACGGGATTAGTGAAAATTGCATTAACAACAGTGTTGCAGTTCTGGTGTATGAAAGCAATGCTAATGTTGGATTCTCTCTACATCAACTGCTCTAGTTTCATCATTTAGGAAAGATTGATGTCTGAAAAATTAACATTTTGATTTTTCATCTATATCCATTGAAAGCTCGATTTGTATTTGAATTGGTTTTTATATGCGGGATAAACAAAAATTAATATTTTATTCAAGAGTTCGAAATACTATGCATCATTTTCTTTGCAGTACGCAAATCTAAGGACACATTACTCTGAGAATAACTTGTGCAGTCATAACTATTTCTTGATTTTTGCTTTCCTCTCTTTAAAGGTTAATTCTATGCACCTTTATTTTAATCACCGAAAATACTATTGCTTTGAGATTACCCTCTCAAACATGCTCCTTACCTGAGGTAGTAGTAATATCTATATTGATTTACTTGAAAATGCAGAAACTCACATATTTTGAATTTAGTTTGGGAATATATATATATAGTATCCGAGAAGCGTACGTAGTTTTACGTGGGAAATTGAAATAGATACCACTTGAATTAGTCAAAATATTTTTCAATATCAATAGTTTTCTTGAAACATTTTCCATGTACATGTTCTAATGTGCCTTTTTTAGGATTTCTTACAACGGTAGATGATATAATACCTGCTAACTTGGGACTGAAAGATACAGTTCTGGCATACGAATGGGTCCTTCGAAATATTCACTTGTTCAGTGGAGACATCAACAGGATTACAATTGCTGGAGAGAGTGCTGGTGGATTTTCTGCTGGATTTTTACAACTTAGCAAAAAACTTCGAGGTATTCATTGAGAAAATAGTTTTTTTTGAATACTTTTTGTGGTGAACTCAATACTTTTTATTGTTTTTTGGTTATATAACATTTCACAATTTGTGGTTCGTGTGGTTCCGAAATCATGTTTGCATTGATTTTTGTAATTATGGGGTCTGAAAAGTAAATCCAATCATTAGTATTAAGTTCGATTGTAAATTTTATTTTTCGTGAATAGAGAAAAAGTGACTGATTTTTTATGTATTGCTGTGAAGCAGGTTATAACATCATCAACATATGTTTGATGGTGATTGAAAATGTTTCGTGGTGAATTTAGTCAGTTCGGACTTCCATTGTCTGATATTGTTTATAAACTCTGGTAATTGAAGAAGCCCACAAGAAACCTCGAGTCTGGTTGAGATACGTTGACGACACTTTCGTAATATGGAACCATGGAAAAATCGAACTAGACGCCTTCCTGAAGCACATCAACAGCGTAAGCCTTCCATCACTTTCACAATAGAGAAGGAAGTCCACAACGAATTATCTTTCTTAGACGTATCGATGAAGAGGACCGACACTAAGTGGGAAACATCTGTATACCGAAAAAACACTCACACGGGACAGTATCTGAACCACGAATCCAACCATCATCAATCGACAAAAAGGGCAATCATCAAGACTCTAGTAGACCGTGCTTTTGGACTCTGCAATACGAAGGAAGGTCTGGAGAAAAACTAGGTATAATCAAAAATGATCTCCAACGGAATAGGTACTTCAAATTCATAGTGGGACAGATTTTGGCTAAAAGACAGCAAGAACCTTGCAAGGGAGAGAAGCCGTCACAACCAGTGCTTGCATTTCCCTACATCAGAGGATTATCAGAAACGATTAGAAGAATTGAGTCCAAGTACAACATCCGAACCTGCTTCAAATCCGGAAACACTATCCGTAGCAGCCTTATGAAAACCAGGACACCAAACGCGGACTGCGATTCTCAGAATTGCATTTACCGGATACTCTGTGAGTGCGGAAAATCCCATATCGGTGAAACCAAAAGGCCATTGAAAGTCCGTATTACCGAGCACACAGCGAGAAGAAACCAGCAAATCAGGAATAGCAGAGAATGTTTGGACCCATCAACACAACAAAATGTCCAACTCCCGCCAAACGGTCATCTCCCGCTAAGCCGGTGAAGCGGAGAGAGGAGATAAGTGATCAGTGAAAGGAAGGGATAAGTGAAAGTACTCGAAAGACCCCCTAAATAGTCATCTCTCAGAGAAATTAGTCCAGTCATCAACCGAAGACGATTGTGGATACCAACAAGCGAAACGTCGTGAAATAACGTGGTTTGAAGTCGCTTGATTTTCAATTGTTCAATTTTTTCTTGTATTTTATTTCACTTCGAATTCATTTCAAGTTTTTTGCTTGATATATTTGCTATTTTTAGCCATTCTTTCAATTTTCAATTGTATTGTGTATTTCAGGGATTTCAAATCATTTTATACAATATCAGACAATGGAAGTCTGAACTGATGAAATTCATCGTCAACATATTTATTTA
>WOGR01001602.1:0-19449 GCA_015342045.1 Leptinotarsa lineolata | reverse complement strand
GGATCATTTATCATGAAAGCTGTGAAATAAGCGTTTCAATACATTTCGTCGAAATGAGTTTGAAAAAAATCTTACCACGAAGGCACGGGTTGGGTCTGATATACACCGATGGTCTGAATTAGCGGGAACTAAAAGTGCAAGGTAAACAAACTTCTCAGGATATAAAGGTCAACTGGATAGGAAGGTACTATAGAAGACGGCAATCATATAAGCCGCGTTCAAGAGGGGAGTGCTCAAACGTAATAGGCTGTGTATGTCAGATCCAACCCGTGCACTCAAGGGTTAATTGGTGTACGATTTCAATTTTGTATAGATGATACCTATTCCTCTTCAAAAGTCTCTACACAGTAGAAGGAGACACCTCACAAACATCCGCGATGGAATAAGTAGACTGTTCAGGATTCACTGGCATCCCCCAATTATTTGCACTTGATGTTCTTTCGGAATGAACGGCTGACCTGGGGGCTTTTTGTTATGTACACTAACGGTAGTTGTGAATTTGGATACAAGTTCCCTCAAATATTTCCGACGAATAGGATGATTGGGAAAACGTTTATTGAAAATCCTTTTGGTCTCGTAAAAGTTACGCGTCGCACCGTAATCAAAAATTGCTTCAATTTTTTCTTCCAATGGACGAGAATTGACCATTTTAGAGATTGTTGACGTGGTACCTTTCTACTAGTGAAACTAAATGAGAATATTCGAACTGAACAATGATGTTCATTGTCGTACTAACATTTTTGGTCGTTTTTATAAACAAAAAATAACTCAACAAACCTCATCGGGTTGTCGGAATTCTCTTCAGGAAATTATTAAATGTCCCGCTATTTTGTACTAGGTGAAGATATTGCCTTCATTTTCTAGGGTTGTGAAATGTTTGTCAGGAGCTTCAAAATGATGCGTCACAAGATCCCCCTTTCAATTTAATTTTCTTTCACAGATGGCGCCCAATCGCCATCTTGAAAGGTTATCTGTCAATTTCACTTGAAAATAAAGTATTCATGCGTTGACTCTAATGTCCCAAATTTCGATTTTGTGAGTTGACCCGTTCAAAAAATAAAATTGGGGATATTGAAGGAATTCACTGTATTTCAACAAAAAACTGAATATTAGTAATCAAAAATTATTTTAATACGTATTCGAATTACACTTTGTGATTTTTACTGAAGATTCTTCAAAATCGTAAGCGTTTTCATTTCCATTCCAAGGTCAAAAGTAAAAAAATTGATTATTCACACATTTATTGCAAATATCTCGTATCATATAGATTTTATGATATTTGTATTCATTATAAATATTGTAGAAGATTGAATTCTCTACAACCACTGTTTGAACATTTTTTTATATTTCGAACCATTTTGGAGGTAGAGAGCACAGCGTGCGAAGTGTTCAACTATTTACAGTACCATTAGAGGTCAACCTGTAGTCCCGATCAAAAACCCGCCGAATGAAGTTTATGAATAATTGATAAATTTACATTGTGACTCACGGTCGGTGGGGGGTTGAACGTTTCTGGAAAACGCATAGCAGAAATTTTCTGAAAACTCCACATCTTACATTTCCTTACATGTTATATCGATATTAAATAGTTCCATCATTGCAGCGTTGACACTTCTATCATTATAATACTTTTTTCTGAAAAATGTCCTATACCTATCTGTATCAGTTTTCGAGATAAAAAATAATTTGTGCTGAATATGGTCCAAAACATAGCCCTAATTGCACTTGAGTAAATCGGTACTGTCAATTCATGAAAAGTTAATGTTTTGGTGATGGGCGTGCTGAAATTACTATTATTTCCATTATGCATAAAAGTGGTCAAAAGTTCATTTTTTCAAATGAAACCCCCTGTATATCATTGAATGAATTGAAAGATGATGAAGAATTCTTCAAGATGATACATCATATCCCTATAACTAAAACCCAAAGTTTTCTTAATAAAGTCTCTTATTCTCGAAACATTATTTTTTTAAGAATTTGATTTTAGGTAGCAGTGGAATTATCGAGCTTATAACAGTTTGGTTACTTTTATAAGTAATTTACAAATAGTTATCAACGGTGTTTCGAAACATCTCCCAAAATGAATGAAAATATTGAAAACAAACAATTCAACATACTTCCAAATTCCTTATGTGAATAACCTTCCTGAAAAACTTGAATCAGTTTTGGATAATGAACACATCAAAATTGCGTTTGAAAATACTAACTGTAGGTAAAAGATTTTTTTCAAAACAAAAAAAACTCCGATGAATATGGAATCAAACGTCATTCATAAAATTAACTGCAACGATTGTGCAAAATGTTATGTAGGACAAATGGGACGTTATCTGAAAAACAGGTTGTCTGAACATGAAAGAGATACAAAGGAGTTGAATATTGCAAATCCAACAGCTCTCGTTGAACACACAAGAGAAAACAACCACAGTTTTGAATTCGCAAATCTCAATATTTTAGATATTCAACCTTTATTAGGTAAACGACTTTTTAATGAGATGATCCACATTTCCAAACAAAAAAGTATTAACACTAAAAGGGACATAGAAGGACTGAACAGTGCTTATTTCAATTTGTTAAATTGGATTCCTTAACATTTTAATACAGAGAAATTTCCACCAACCTGTGTTTTCTGATATCCTTCTATTGTTTATAATTTTTTTAAAATGGCAAAGAAAAACGTCCAATTCTAATGCGTTGTCTCCCTTGATATCGTATTCATTTTCAATGTGTCAGTGGTTGTATGTGGTTTCATTTGGTTAGTCCTCATCTTTGTTTGTACCTATGTTGTCTGTTACACGTATTTTGAACGTTTCATTGACATGGATAACTGATGTTTGGTAAGTCCACCTGTTCGTTTTTGTTGCATAATATGCGATTGTATCAACAACAATAATTTTGCAATATGTGTTTGCATATATACTATTAAGTTATGAAATTATTTTATTAGAGAGCCCTGATGATGAATTTGATAAAATTCGAAACGTTGGCAACACACTAAATTGTTTATCTACGAACATTTTTTATTCCTTTCCCAAACAACAGAAAAAACCGCATTTGAAAATAATATTTGGATCACCAAACCTCGCAAAGTTGATTTCATCATAATATTGCCTCAATAGATAGAGCTCCACCTCTGAGCTCACCCGGAATCTTATATATTCTATTCAGAAAGGAGCCATTCGCCTGATTGAACTCAAAAACATTATGAGTAAACTAGGAAACCTTCGACAATGAAGGAAATTTCGAAACTTGTCTCTATTTAATAAACACGGTTAGTTTTCGATTAGTCATTTAACCAAAAGCGATATATTCCAGAAATACATAATAACTAGAACTTCGAATCAATGCATCCCAAATTATACAGTGCGGTCCATTAGTATGGAATAAATTCATTTTTAGCGTTATTATGTACTATGTGAAAAAAAACCGAAACAGGCCGATTTTTATTCTTGAATTGACAATTCACAGTATGAAAATATTATCCCCCTCCAGTACCCCTTCTGAATTATAAGCACCCCCTTGAAAATTTTAAACAGCAAAGGGGGTCGTGTGGCACTTTGTTGGAAAGGGATTTTAGTCTTCTGTTCAGCAATATGAAATTTTTCAAGTTTGTTGCAATCAGAACTGAAAATATTAATTTTCACAATTAAATTAAATATTCAAAATGACCACCATTATTCACTTCTTGACAATAACCTGATCTATTAAACAGACCACCCTTGTAACACACTCCTTACTAACCTTGAATCCCGGAAAAAATCTTGGAAGATACTAAAATATAAGAAAAATAGCCAAATAAACAATTGATATGAATCTAGTAGGCTGCTGTCATTTAGGTATTTAAAGTTACTAAAAGACATCAGTATAATATTTGTGGACGTATTAAATTTAATTATGGCTCATTTGTCCGAGACTCAATAGACATTTCAATTATGATTGGTTGTGGTAATAAATGTGTGAAATTTTTAATAATAAATACCCTGGTCAACACGTGTCTCAGTCTACAGTTAGCAAAATTGAAAAAAAGTTTTGTGAAACTGGACATGTAAAAAATATTGGAAAAATTAATACTTTTTTTCCAGAATTTTTGTGTTGTCTTTGTTGGGTCTGGTACTTCTGGGACCACCGTCTATTTCCGATTTTTAATAGATACATCATTTTAAAGACAAAAATATAATTCTGTCTTACGTCATTAAGAATTCTTGGTTAGCATATCTCAATATGTAGAATCCTTACTCGATTAGTCGTGTTCAACCATGGCCAATAACGTTTTTAGTGCTACAATCATTTATCGTCGATTTCAAACAGCGAGGAGAGTAATATCTGATATATTTCATACCTCTCATAACTGGTAACAGTAATAAATGTCGATATTTAGTTTGCGACAGCCGGGACAGCCACTGCACCACCGGCCTTTTTATTTCAATTTGTTTGTCACAAACACGGAGCCCCCTCTATACATATACGTGGGGACTAATTTATAAACATACTTATTAATTTTATTAGAGGCAACACCTCATGTGGACATTCTCATGGCCGACCTCTGAAAATGAAATGAAAAAAATACCGTGTTCACCGCACGGTCGCGTTGGCCATGGTTCTAGTGTGCCATGTTCTTCTTCGACAAATCCCAATAATAATAAAGAAACCGTCTTGCTTCCTGCTGCGATCGTCTAGTGGCCTGAGAAAACATCTGAAGTTCCCGCACCTATTTATCATAGCCATCCCTGATCGTAAACAATCCAAAGGACAACCAAGAATATTTGTCCAACAAAATCCACCTCTCCGATTTTATCAGATCTCCCTTTGATTAATATTAATGGTCGCCTGGATGCACTTACCCCGCTGATTAAGATATTTATTCTTCATCGAGGATTAGTATCGCCCGTTGACCTTGACCTTCGAAAAATTGAAAGTTATGTCTAACGCTCGAGTTGGTTTCCAGTATTCCGATATGAATGAATTAAGTCCAAGGTGTTTTACACATAACATATAAGGATCAGTATTTTATTCTTTAAAGTATTATTGAAATCGTCTTGACTCCGAAGACCAATCGAAAATTCTTTTTGGTAGTTTATAGACAAATATTTGACGAATCATCAGCTAACAAATATTTATTTATAATCATCATACACTTTAGCAGTTTATTAAATCTTTGAAATTCATACTCCAACTGATATTTCACAAGCCTTAGTCAACTTCAGAATATTTCCTTATGTAGCGGAGTAATAAATAATTTTCAAGTGGCTGTTCTATAGAAGTGCATAATTGAGTCGGTTGTGAAACGGAAAATGTAGTATTTATTTCAAAAATTCGATTTTTTTGTATGATTTGTTATAACAAATTTCAAAATAACTACACTGTAAAGCTATGAAATCATCAAAATCATCTTTAGGAAGAAAAAAAGATGTGCTTGTTGAAAACTACAAACTTGCAATTAGAAGAACAGTACATTCACTGAATTTTAAGAAATAAAATAATGATAAAAAAAAATTTAAAATAAGCTTTTTTTTAAGTGCCCTAAAAAGATCAAAATAAAATTTTTAATCACATTAACCACATTCATTTATGACTTTACAGAATTGAAATTATAATAAAAGCTTGTCGCGAAAATTTCAATTACAAATTGAAATTAGACGTTAAGAGGTAAAAGCCAATCCTCACACCACTGACTAATCGAGTTGAGGTCTTCTTGAAAGACTAAGGCATTTCCATACAGTTTAGTGTCATCGGTATTAAACGACTTGCAGGACTTTATATGAAGAGCAAGATCACTTGCATAAGCAACAAAGAGGAGCGGGCCAAGAACAGACCCCTGGGGAACTTCACTTGTGACTTACCTGTCCGAAGAAAAAGAGTGACCCACTTTGACCGTGAAAGTTATATCTGTCACGTAATTTTCAATCCATAGGTTTAGTTGGCCCCGAATACCGAATGTGTCAAGTTTGTGCATTAGCCTACTTATTGGAACCCTGTTGAAAGCCTTGGCAAAGTCAAGATAAACAATATCTGTCGGTATTTTTTGGTCGTAAGCTGTCGTCCATTGGTTCATGAACTGTAGAAGATTGCTGGTAGTGTGGATTTACTTTTGACAAAACCATGTTGTTTCGATGGTATGATTCCATTTTTTGTTAAAAAGTCTGACATATCTTCTACAATTGTTGATTCCACTACTTTGGAAGTTACGGATAGAAGACTTATGGGCCTGTAGTTAATTGGATTGAGTTTATCGCCTTTATTGAAAATAGCGGTGATAGACGCCTTCTTCCAAGCCCGTGGAATTTGAGATTTTGTGAAAGAGACCTACATGATTGTTGATAACGGAGAGCAGAGAATTTCGGAAAATTTCTTGAGAAGAAAAGGGCTAATTCCATCCAAACCAGGAGATGAATTCGATTTAATGTTCAATAAATGATTTTTAACCTTTTCCGAAGTAAACGTCACGTGGTTCAGATTATCACGCAGTCATTCTGCTATAGTTTCCGGTAATTGGTCATCTTGAGGCTCAATTGTGAAGGAGGGTGTGAAAGAGTTAGTCAAAATTTCACCTGATTTGATGTCTGTCGAGCACAAGGAGCCATCAGAGTTTGCAATAGATTCCTCAAACTCACGACGTGAAGAACGTAGTGTTGATACCAGGTGTTTTGAGAAATTTCGATGAGTTTGGTAATCTTCTAGGGTTTTTGATCTTTTGTATCTCTCCCAAAGTCTTTTTTGTGATGTATGAGTGACATTATTTCGGTATTTATCTATGGTTTGAGAGGATTTTTCCGGCATACTTTGCTGCAGGAATTCTTGTCAACAGAGACAGTTACGGTCGAGCAAAATTTTGTCCAGGTCCAAATCGGGTCAAAATGGGGTCAAAATCGCAAAATTTTCAAATAATTTATTTCGGTATTATCAACGTGCAGCAAAATATCGAGAATTTGCTAAACCCAGCAGGCTGGGTTTAAGGCTGTCACTTTAAGTATTGCGAAGAGTGGGGCCCATGAAGGTTTATATACAAAGGTGTCTTCATCTTACATGTGTCACACTATACAAACAATAGACGACTGCAAACGCTTCCGATATCCAATAATACATTGATTAAATATTTGAAAAGCGCCGATAGTTTCGAGTTCGGAACAAGAACAAACGTGATCTGAACAACGCCAGTCGCGTTGGTAAATCGAGACATCGCATCGTCGGAAACGGTGACAAATAAGAGGCGCACAAGAGGTCGAAGTAACCGCTGCCAAGCTGGAGTGTTCCCAGAATCACATCGATGCGAGGATAAACGTGCCGACGAAATCGACAGGAAACGGACATTTCTCAAATCTCGATGCGGCTTATCTTCGCAGAACGCAATAATTTGGAATTATCGTAAATTCGAAAGGTCATTTAGGAATGAAACTTGAGCAGATCATTAGGTGTCTAGCTTTAAACCTAATTCAATTTGTTCTAAATATGAAAACTATAAATAAAACAACTGTTTAGTAAGTCTTTGAAGCAAGGTATTTTTTTAGATCTTTGAAAATTACTAATATTTCACCTATTTCCCAATTAATTTCACGACAAATATATGGGTACTTATCGCATAATATACTAATATACTACGGTATAAGAGGGCAGGCATTGGATCTAATAGTAAACTACCTCTCCAATAGATCGGAAAAAGTTAAAATAGGAGAAACAGTAAGTGAATCACTTAATATCACCGTTGGTGTTCCACAGGAGACAGTGCTGGGTCCAATACCGTTCCTAGTCTACATCAACAACTTAGCTAGGATTCAAGATTTTCAGGGATATCCTATTTGCTATGCTGATGATACAGTTTTAGTTCTTACATTGAAATCTTGGGACCAAGCTTACCATACTGCGGAAAAGAGCATAAAAAAAGTTGAAAAGTGGATGGACTGTGATCTGTTTAGCCTAAACATAAAGGAAACATTATATGGCATTCTCTCCTACTGACATTGGTCAACCAACTACAGGGGTATTAAAGAAACATAATCACGTATGTTTGACACCACTAGTTTGCACATGCTCATCCCTGGATAAAACTGATTCTATTGAATATTTTGGAGTCATTGTTGACAAACACCTTAGATGGCACGAACACATTAATTACGTCACAAAAAGGGGAAGATCACTCACGAATAGATTCTACACTCTTCGAGATATATCAAACAAAATAAAATGTGATAACCCTCTATACTTCTATGGTAGAACCAGTTATAAAATACTGTCTTGGGAAGGCATTTTTAATTCAACAATATAAATTTTACAAAGTGCACAAAACACAATTTTAAAAATAGTTCTGAAGAAAAACAGAAACTGCTCTACCAATCTTTTGTATGAGGAAACAAAAATATTCAATGTAAGATCTCTACATTTATCGTTGCCTAATGTGGTCTCAAACTAATTGTCAAAAATTTCGCTAAAAAATTCCCGAGTAACAAGGGGTGTTACAAATACGAAATTCACAGTTCCTTTAAGAATGGTAAGGACACCGAGCGAGATTCAAATCGGACATAACCTTAAAATTTATCGAGACAAATAGGGGCGGACCTTATTTCCTTCAAACGATCGCGAGAAGACGTACTGACCGATTCATCAATTGATGTTTATGAGTAGGAGAGAGAGATGTATCACTAGATCGCCCAAAACTTCTTACATACAATCGTATTTGCTGCAAACAAATTTTGGCAATGTGGCATAAGGAGAACGGTATTGTGATTTCATTCATTACATTTCAGGTAGGAACTAGGAAGGGCGATGTTAGATAGCGATCTATTGTCTACACAGCGTAGCTTTATAGGCATAAAATGTTTTTCTTCTGTGGTCTATATACGGATGATTCTTCCGATCATTAAAATTCATTTGAAATAATTTAAAATCTTTCTCCAAGGCATATTTGAATTAGGTACTTATATAATAATTCTATTTATATCTTTCCTTATTATTTCATGAATACTTTTAGTTCGCTTATCTAAATTGGGTATAAGAAAATTGATATAAACATTTGAATACATGAATAAACTTAAACGAATGATCAAATAAATCACACCGAGAAATAATTTGAAAAAACGAAGTATATCTTCTTACTTGCGTAAATAAGGACACACACACTCATTTATTTTGGATTTGAATGTTTCATTTCTAGTGACCTTTTTTCTTCAACGCTCACAAATGTAGTTGCTGGAATTTTTCGCAGTTGAAAAATTCTGTATTGATTATTGATACGTGCAGAAAACAGTAAAAGCAACCGATGTAAAATAAAATCAAAACGTCAAACTGTACACAAAAGCCCGCACCAATAACAGGTAACGGGGTGATTTGTGTCAGCATCTCCCAGTAGGGTTGCCTAGCCTGCTGGGAATTGACATTATTAATTAACCAGATAGTCTGCCATAGAAAACAGAGAAGATACAGAATGACCATCACAGACGTTTTTGTTTATATTAGTGCCACGACAATTATCGTAAAGACTTCTGTAACTTACTATTTTCAACGTTTTCAATAAGAAATCCTGGTCATTATTTACTTCTATTAATGTATTCTGAATTGAAATTTCTCAAGGATAGTGGGATTCCAAATCATTTTTTAATGATTTTTTGGAAATATAACATGATTTTTGAGGTTATAAATAATAACAGATGTCTCGAATATTACGGAAGCAAAGAAGATTTGGTTTTTGTTTGTTGAATAAATCCATCTTCAAATTCTGAACTCCTGAAATTTTAGCATTATAATTTACATTATAGGTTTACATAAAAACTTTGGCAAACTTTTAAAATTAAAGCCTGGATTTTTATTCTCGGAGCTATTCTTTTAAACTTGATACCCTCGCAGGAAAATTGAGAAAAATCAATTTTTTCATTTATTCATTAACAATCCAAGATTTGATTATGATGATTCAAATATAATCGAATTGAGCAGTGAAAAAATAATTTTTCCAAATATTTCATTTGGTTTGTTATCTCGTTGATAAAGAATAGTTTTACTGTATCATTTTTATCATTTAAAGAATTGTTATGAACAAATGCATTGTTTATAAGATAAATGAAATTTTTCTGAGAATCAAATAATCTATTAATTGTTGAAACTTTTTTTTCATTTTATCGATACAATACTCATTAATTGAATAACTATTAATTTTTGCCAGTATATTTTAATACCAAGAAACCATGTTTCTGAAAAATAATCATTCCACTGTTTGTTGTAAACAAATAAATTTTCACTATTGGAATTGAAAGATTAGGTATAATTTTTATCTAAATTTTCACCATTGAAAAAATTTTAATGTAGGAATTTATTTGTTCATAACAAACTGGTTACCAAATAAACAAGTAAACTTCAAGAAACATAAAAGAACAGCAAAAATAATATTTTTTAAAGAAAAAAAGGCTTCCAAATATTGATATCCACTGGCAAAAAACATTTTTTCAAGAAACATATTTCAGTTCATTATTTGATTATCAGATTCCAAAATAAATCAATTAACTCGTGAAGAATGCATTTGTTAATAAATTTAAACAATAAAAATAAAAAATTAAAAATAAATCATGTTATTGCAGCTTTTATTAATAAGGAGATTTTGGGAAATTGGAAAATTCTGGAAAAATTTATGAAAACAAGATTAGTAGACTTTATTAACAAATATCACTTGATTTCTGAAAAACAATTTAGTTTCAAAGCATTGACTTCCACAGAAGATGAAATTCTTGAAGCCCTTGAAAATGGAAAGTCTTGTTTATATCTCTTTATTGACCTAAGCAAGGCTTTCGATACTGTAGACGACTCTTTATCAGTAGAAACATTAGAAAGGAAAGGAATTCGAGGACAATGTCTCAATATTCTGAGTAGTTATTAAAAAAAAAACAAGTAGTAAAAATAGGTAAAGACCTAAGTGAACAGCAAAATTATAGATGTGGTGTACCTCAAGGTACTGTTCTTGGTCCTCTTCTTTTCAACCTTTATGTCAACGATGTGTTTGAACTGAACAAAGCTGGAAGAGTTATTGGTTACGCCGATGATGCTGTAATACTCTATGAGGCGGATACTTGGGATAAATTGAAAAAGATGATGGAAAAAGATTTTATTCTCTTAGTGACTAGTTTTGCCAAAAACGTTCAACTGTCAATTCGGAAAAAACTAAACATATTACCTTCAGTTGCAATAAATCCGGAGCTGCACCATTCCATCAAATTGTAGTCAACACCTGAACTGTATTGAAATTTTATTATAATTTATTATATACCTACCTGTTATTCTATTTTATTATGCTACTATATTGAAAATTCATTGTAATTTTTATAGATCTATTTAAAATTAATTTCATGTGTGTGTATTGTTATAACGAAACAAGTACTTGGTTACATATCATTTTTACTGTCATTTACTAATTATTTCAAAATATTTTTATATTTTATATTCTGTACAGCTATCTATGAGGTGAATAAAGTTATATTATTTGAAAAACAGAACATATTTGATTGTTCATGAATTACTGTAAGACTGAATTTTTTTTAATTTTTCGAACGATTATCTTCTATAAAGTATTCAAAGAATACTTTATAGAAAGGAAGAAAAAAAACAGGCTTGAATTTCAAAAATTTTCAAGGTATTTATAGATGTTTGCACTGCTGTAAGGTCATCAAAGTCATCATATTTTCGAATTTTTGCTAAATATTCTCACATAAAGTCTTACTTCTGAGATACCAATGTAAGCTCTCAGCCATAGACAGTTTTCAATACTGTGTATCTTTGTGCTAGCTATATGAATTCCTCTCTATGTCACCAGAAGCTCAGTAGGCATTCTCAAAACAAGAGCAACTCTTGAAGTTTTCTTTTTTTCTTTCCACATGGTGAATCAACTCCTTTTCAACTAACCTACGCTCTTTTCAGGTTTTTCAAAAAGGTTACGTAGGTTACACAAACCACAAAAATGTCAGCCCACATGAATTATCCTTTCATAATTCACTATTGCATCAAATCGGATTCTTCCAGAACACAGGACCAGAATATAAACGGTTTACCAGTCCCGTAGAACCATCGTTTGCTTTATTTCAAATTGTTAGTTTGTTCCCATGGAACGAAAGACAAAAAATACCCAATACAGTTTCAAAATAACGAATAATGATTCAGCAGAGAATTATCATCCGAAACATCACTATTCATAGTTCGATAACCTCAAAAACTGGGTGAAAAAGAATGGTTCAAGATCAAGTTTTAGCTTTGACCTTTTGAAGTGGATTGACACTGACTCTAACAAATACAATAAAAATGTTTATGCCGTAGTGAAAGATAATTCACACTGTCATTGGCCACATACATTTCTATAAAGAATTCGGTTTCGTAGAAAAAATTTCATTACTTGAGTGTTCGACACTGTTTTACTTCTCAAAGAAAGCATTGATATGAAATCAGCTGTATTAACTTAAAGCGATATAGTGATATTTGTCCACAGGTCTACTTTATGACTCACATTATCAAAAATAAAATGTTCAAGCAGTTTGATAGTGAAAAGTCGAATTTCCTGATGTGAATCAAAGATTGTTAATACTATTTCAGTAGCAATTTGAAATACAAACGAATGTAATGATTTTATCAGACTTTCTAAGATCAGAGTGCATTTACTAATTCAAAAACTTAGACCAGCATGATTTACAGATTCGAAACAAAAATATTTCCAAATTCTTGGAAATTGAATAGCTCTCGAACTTGCACCCAGTACACCGATGGTTTTATGAGTGAGACGAATCCGGTAACACTCCAAGGCTTGTTGCCTTGTTGGAGTAGTTATCCTGGTTGCCATTCCGATCCTACTCTATTCTTTTGAAGGAGTCACGTGAAATCGAGATAAACTGTACCAAATCGACGTGAAGACCAGGAAAATTATGACACTTCATAGGATTTTGCATCCTAAATCATACCTTTCACGGATATACATTCACCGACAGTTGGGAGGTCATGAACTTTTGAGTTTGGAGTGTCTTCATAACAAGAAGGTTCTGACTGGAGCATATGAAGTCATCAGGAGTTCATATCTTCCCCCTGCATGGGAGAATATGATATAGCGTTAGCGGAGCGTTTGAAGGCCGAAATTGCAAAGAAACGACCGCTTATAGCAAAGAAATAAAATTTATTTTATCAAGATAATGCACCATATCACAAGTCAATCAAAACAATGGCAAAACTACATAAATTGCTCCCACATCCACTGTATTCGCCAGATTTAGCTCCCAGTGACTACTAGCTGTTCGCAGACCTCAAAAAAAGCTCACCTGTAAGAATGGAGAGGTTATTGTTACTAAGTGTTATTGAAATGATAACAGCGGCGCTGGAATGATTGTATGGCTCTTAGTGGAGATTACATTGATGAATGAATATGTGGGATTTAGATCTAGCCATTTATTGGAATACATAATATTTATTTTCAACTTCACCATTGAGACTAGTAAATTTTCCTCTCAATGAAAACATGCCAGAGTTAAGCCATTGGCAAAATGTAACGATCCCTCAGAGTTCTCTGATATTAGACCTATAAGTATTCTTCCTGCCATCTCAAAAGCCTCTGAAATGATCATTGAAGAACAGATCACAGATTACGTTAAATGAAAAAATCTTATTACCCCGTTCAGTCTGGATTTCGCTCTCTATTTAGCACTACTACGGCTCTGAGTCTCGTCACTGACGACATATTCAAATCACTTGATGAAGGAAATTCAACATGTCTCCCAATGCTTGAGCATTCGATACCTTGGATCCTTCTTTATTGTGCATAAAACTCAAGTGCTTTGGTTTCATTCATAAAGCAGTGTCACTTATGAATAGCTTTCTCTCCGAAAGGACCCAATCAACTCACCTTGATGGTAACCAATCAACAATAATATCAAAAAAAAATTTGGTTTTCCGCAAGGTTCAGTCCTGGGACCGCTCCTTTTTGCAATTTATATTAGCGACTTTCATGAATTCTTCAGCTTTGAAGATATTACACTCGCTTATGAAAATATTAACAGAAACCTTAAAACTCTATACGATGTATCCTGTGCACATAATCTTCTTATCAATCCAAAGAAATCACAGGTCATGTTGTTGGGTCCCATAAGTAAAAGAAATATTGTGTGTAAGTCATTGTCGATCCGGGTCAACAATAACATAATTCCTTTTGTGAAAGAATGTAAAAATCTAGGCTTGTGGTTGGATACAGACTTGAGATTCACGAAGCATGTAAGTCACCTGTGTAAATCGTCATTCAATGTATTGAGACAAGTTTATCCAAGTAGACACCTTTATTCAAAAAGTCTGAAGTTGAGTCTCTGTGAAACACTAATTTTTTCAAGATTAGCTTACTGCGATTGTATCTACGGACCCGCCTCACAACTATTAGATGTATTGCGACTCCAGCATATACAAAACAGTTGTGTCAGATTTTCATACGATATCCGAAAGTACGATCACATAAGTCCGTCCTTTCGAGATTCTGGCTGGCTTCCTCCCTAATATCTAAGAGCAATCCATTTGCTTAGTTTCACGCATAGAATTCTTGTATCGGGATATCCGCCTTACTTACGTGAAAGACTGGTTGCACTATCACATAGTGGCACTTCTCGTAATAGGCATACTTTGCTCATTCCCAGGCATTCCACAGCAAGTTTCCCCTACAATGCGGCAAAGTTGTATAACACTATCCCCACAGACTTCAAAAAAAGTTCAATGAGAAACTTTGAAAAAATGTTGGAAGACATGTTTCTTACATAACAGTGATAGGGCACGACATATGCAAAAAGATTTTGGCAATTTCTCACATATCCGAATAATACTAAAAAAAATATAAAAATACATACCAATCGAGAATGGGTTTAAAAGCAGGTTTCTTAACTGAACTCCGCCTATTCATTATTCTTTGAATTTTATTCAATTTGTACTTTTTATTGTGATGAATAGAGTCGGCAAAGTGATTGAATATATATTTGTTGTCTGAATACGGCAGAATCAAAAACCTGTTATTTTTCAAGGTAATTTTAGGTTGATCACGAATGTTGAAAGCTATGTATTCAAAGCTACGCAATCTATTCTTTTTAATTACTGTACCAACTTTCACTGGACAGTTTACAAAACCGCAACACCTGTTCCACTATACAATAGCTTCTTCAAGTATGAAATTGTCCGGTGAAAATCTCCAAATGAATTGTATCTCGAATACGTTATGGATTTTCATGGAGTTATGAAAATATTGAATCTTCTTGTAGGCCCACGGACTATTCTGAATATGGCATATTTACAGTTTCCTAGTATATTTCAATAAACTCTAGTCTACGACCTGAAATCTGAAATCGCTTTTCTCAGAACCCGGCACATGTTGAATATACGGTGTTCGTGACATATAAACGAGAAAAATCGAACCGAAAATGGCAATTACAGTCTTGGCGTTATCGATTATTTCAGAAAGTAATTCTTGAAGTAATAAGTACTAGTAAGTGAAGTTTCGTCGCAGAAGAGATTGAAATCGATTGAACTGTTTGTATATAGATCATTCCGTGCATGCAAGTCAGTGAAAGGTCATAAAAGATTCATGTTATTATAGGAAATAGAGGTATGATGAACGGAAAGAAATGCCAACTCAATTAAATGATTTACTGATAACACAGTTCTCTTCGTGGGGATAATATAATAGTAATGATAATAATAATATTGAGGCAGAAGGCTGCCATTCTTGGCTCATTGCGTCTACTACCGGCACATGATTTTTGGACCAAACGATCACTTACCACACGGTGTGGGAAGTGGTCGTTAGTTAAAAATTCACATAGCAATTTTTTGAAAGTAAGTACAACGATTAATGAGAAAAAGAAAAAAATAGATACTCAGGGTTGCAAATATGTGATGGAAGTGGTCGATAATTGATGAAAATATTTTATTTTCACTGTTCAGTTTACAACACCGCAACACGTGTTTTGTTATATGAAATATTTCTCAAGCGTATCTATACCACATAATTCTAGTTAATGTGTGCTTCATTTAATGTAAATTCAAATAATGTGACTGTCTACGTAAGTACATCAATGGCCAAACGTGATGGCGAGCCCGCCCCCATACGCACAACCCCCACTACAGCTGTTGCAAGACATACAAATACTCTGTACAGAGGCGTATCATTACTTTTCCTCCAATGCTGTTGGCGTTAGTTCCACACCGTCAGCGGTGGAGATCCTTCTAGAACTACCTCCTCTCCACATTTTTCTGAAGAGAGAGGCTAGATGGACTGCATACAGACTTATGCACATCGCCAGTTGCACAAAGCAATCTAATGCAGAGTTCACTAGACTGCTGGCTGACATTAGAAGTCACAGCATTTTTGGAATGACCTCTGACTTTATGCCTCAAACTGTCACTACGAACTGCCTCATAGAGAGGATTGGATCCTCCGGGAGAAGGAAATATTATGAGCAGACAGTTGTTAGTTCACAGATGGATCAAAAACACCTTCAGGCTCTGGAACAGGTGTTTTCAGCTGAAGACCCAGGACAGAAATATCAATAGGCAGGTTGATATGCGACCTATGCGACTGTATTCCAAGCGGAAATCTTCGTTATTGAATTGTATGTGGAGAGATTGGTAGAATCCAATCTCACACAAAAGACAATAAAAATTTTTTCGGACAGTCAAGCAGCGTTGGAAACTCTTGGCTCCTACCGAACAACGTATAAATTGGTAGCAAATTGCTAAAAACGACTCTCCTCAATAGGAAGACTCAACAAATTGTCTCTGGTCTGGATTCCTGGCTACACTGGCATGGAGGGCAACAAGGCTGCTGGCTCCCTTACAATGCAGGATGCTGCAAGTAGCGTCATCGGACCAGAACATGTTATTGGCATTACTTCAGGCATCGCCAAACAAACATTGGACATCTGGATGGCAAGAAGTTTTGAAGACTTCTGGCAGAATCTTCCAGGATTGTCTTACTCCAAGGCGTTCATTCACCCTTCGAAGCTTGGAACCACAAAATTGTTGAACAACTGTCGTCTGGATCATCATATGCAGAGACTCGGACTTTTAGAGAACAGTGTGTGTCGCCTCTGTTTGGAATATGATGAAGCAGCAGAACACATACTTTGTGCCTGCCCCGCCGTGGACCGAACCAGGTTTTCAGAGTTTGATAGAACTACACTTTTGCGATCTGACCTGAAAGATCACTCACCATACAAACTATCGGCTTAGTCAAGAAGCTGGGTTTATTTGGTCGACTTTGAATAGGTGTGAGCCACAATAAACCCTTGTGAGTTGCGGTGGAGGGTCGATGCGGTGGAGGGTCGAATAGACCCACTCACTTCTGACCTAACCTAACCTAACCTGTTGGCGTTTGGGATTGTTTGAATAATTTGTGTTGATTCTGAAAAAATATCATCGACCAACAAAAAACCAGCCATCAAGAGTCACTAACGTGGAATAGTTTTAAAGCGGCCTCAAGAGCACCAGTAACTAATATTCCGAAGTATTAGTATTCAAATATTAGACTGATTATTTACGACTTTCATAAGACGAAAGAGAGTCGTATTACGGTAAAAAAGTTCCGACACAAAATTAATGACGTTTTGGGAATTGTAGTTTCCGAAACATCTTTTCGTAGAGTTTTAAAGAAAATAAGTTACAAATGGAGAAGGACTGAAAATAATAGAAAAATTTCAATAATGAAAATGGACATTAGAGCAATGAGAATAAAGTATATACAGAAAAATGACAAACAGCGACCAATTGTGTTTCTTGATGAAACATACCTTTATAATGTGCATTCATCTTCCAAGAACTAAACGGATGAATTAGCCGCAGGGTTATTTTTAAATATCGTGAAGAGATCAAGACTCATTATTATCCATGTAGGCCGTGCTTGCTTGCCAAAATGGCTCTTAATATTTTCCCAACAACATATTTGTGCGAAACCGGATTCTTATCCTATGCAACTACCACAATAGAGTGGACACCGAACCTAATATAAGACTTCAAATGTCTTCTATCAAACCTAATATCAACCAACTGATGAAAAATAAAAAACAGTTTCATACCTCCCATTAGTCAAATTTTTCTAGTATCTTCTTTTATTATACTTATTATATGAGTAAGTGATAAGTGTTACATTGTACTATCATTATGCTTATTAATAAATAATACACTTTGGAACACTTTGAACACTTATTGTAGGGTTCCGTCAAGCATTTAGCTTTCCAAAAGGGTTCCGTCAAAGAAAAGTTTGAGAACCGCTGCTCTGCAGTAACAAAGCTCTTTATAGGTAATGATTCATGGAGAAAGGAGATATATTTATTTCGTTTTTGAGAGAAAATACCCCTAATTGGTTCCGACAAATCAATAACATAAATTTCTTCGCTTACATAATATGTATCAATGAGTACCTCTTTTATCTACCATAAACCAGAATAACATTTGACTGAAGACTTACAAATAGAAATTCCACTTGGAACTAATCATAGTCATGAACGTAAAACTCCGTTACACTCTAGTGTAACATTTTTAAAACATTTAATTCAATTGAATCACTTCCTCGTCCTGAAGTGCAAGATATCTGAGAAATGTAAGCTTTTAATTAATAGGATTGTGTAGAAAACAGAAGATTCAATTATAGCATCGCGGAGAATTATTCCACTGGAATATGAAACATTAATGAGAGAAACTGTTACGGAATTGATTTGATTATAATCATTGCAAAGTGTTTCTATCATCATTGTATCAGAAATTATGATAGTAAAATCTCAAATTAGAAGAAATTCATATTTCCAGGATTGTTTGGAGATGAAACATATAGATTATACCACTTCACAGTTGGGACAACGAAAGAATACACATGTATCACTGATAAAATTCACGATAAAATACATATTTTCATATGACATTCTTTTCTACTATAAGCGAAAGATGTTAACGTTTGAGTTGTATTAGAGAGAACTTTCATTTGAATGATAGCTTTCACCCAGTACATCGAAGAGTGGTAACTATACAACTATGAGTTGTGGGCAAAAGAGTGATAACAATAAAACTATGAGTTGTGGGCAATTTTTTTGATTTTGAGACAGATTGACGAAGATTACGATCCTTCAGGAGCTTATTTTTGTTTATTGGAAACTTTCTGAGGTTTCAATCCTTTTTTATTACACAGTGATATATCACGACTGATAAATTGTGGGCAATTCATATTACAGAGTGAATTGATTACATTAATTTCTTTCTTCAAATTTGGAATGGTACTCCAAAACAAGTATTGCTCTCAAACGGACAATACTTTATCTTCTGAAGACGAAAACCCAATGGATGAAACGCACGTCGAGAAAACACGTCAGAAACGTCATTCCTAATAAACATAAAATGAAATCAAAATTGAAAGAATATGTGAACCATAATTACAACAAACTAAAAACCGTATACGAACTCGTATAACAATAGGAAATGCAGAATACA
>WOGR01001601.1:0-19449 GCA_015342045.1 Leptinotarsa lineolata | reverse complement strand
AATTAACGCCTTTGGATTATTTCTTGTGGGGTCATGTTAAGGCTCATGTCTACAGGGATAAACCAACAACGACCGACGTTCTGGAAGCCAATATTAAAGCCATTTACACGTGAAATACCGGTCGATATGTTAGAGAGAGTGTGCCAAAATTGGACCTTGTGCATGGGCCATCTAAAGCGGAGCCCCGGACAACATTTGCATAAAATCATCTTCAAACATTGAATTATATTGATCGTTCTATCGATTCCAATAAAGATTTCATCAATTTTTTTCAAATTTTTTTTGTGTTTTTTTTGAAAATCAAATCCTATATCTCTCAAAAAAACACCCTTTAAATATGACGTTACAAGTATGATCGCCAATAAACCAGGTGCTGAAATGCGTAAAGTCAAAGAACCAGCAAATATTCTCATATCAGTGGTTGAATTCCCAAGTTATGGAAATCATTTTCCAATATGAATTGACGTCAAATTGACAAGCATCATTGTTGAAAATAACATCATTTCTGTGCGATTGCCATAGCTCAACAATTAGGCAGCTGGAGAAAAGCACGGATAATTAATGTGTTGCAAACTGCTCTTCAAAATGGATCGTACCTTGCTCCGTCTTAAAATATCTGGAAAGTGGCACAATTTCAATGGGATGATAAGTTACTGAATTAGATATACTCTTTAGCATTGTCAGTTGGAAGAATTTTCAACGATTTTTCCCGGACTAAGATCCACAGAAATCCAGCGTGTAGACACTTGTTGGAAACAAGTAGTGAAAATCTCGCTTCGCTTTATTGAGGTCACAACCTTGAGGATTTTTAGTATTATCAGCTTCCGGATTGATATTTCTTCGTAAAGTGACTTTGGATTGTAATTCGACGGTTATACATTCTTTAGAGTCACTTTATAAACGAGTAGGTATGACACTGTTAATTTCACAGAGTTTACGGTTTAGAGCTATATATATACCAGATATTGGATTTTTAGTTCCGATTGTGACAACACTGACTGACATGAACAAAGTTCATGATGAGAAGCGCATTGGGTAGCCATAATGGTTGAACTTGCATTCCTATCTTTAATATGAGAATACTACATTCTATATTAGAATCAAAATAAATAGGAGTAGCAAATTTCACATTGAAATAAAGCGTTCTAACATCTGTTTGGTGATTTTTTTCTAGCAGAAACAGCTTTGCTTTTATATTGAAATAACGAATGAAGGGAAAAAAATCATCTGTCTGTCAGTTGAAACGTTGATCAGGTCAGTTCAGCCTATGATGAATGATATCTTCCTTACCTGACATTCTTCACTTCATTGCAAGCTTTTGAAAATTGAGCAAATACGATTATAAAATTCAATGATTCAACTAATACGAAAGTACTGTACTTCTGTCTACTTAATATCTGCCTGAAGATCTCGAACCTGATACCAGTGTATTAACAGCCTGGTTCGATTCATAATTGTTCAGCACCTCATCACTTTTCGCCATTAAAAAACCCTTCAAGCAAAACAGCAAAGTACGAAACTGCATGACCGAATCGATACAACCCGAGCCCAACTCTATTTATAATATTGAAACAAAGAAGCTAGGCGTCTAATTCATTCCGAATGAAAATATATTTCAAATATATTGCCGCGATGATTACTACGTCGGCTGAAAGCTTTTCAGCAGTCGGACTAAATAAGCGACACGCAAGCCCACCCTCCCCGCAATTTCCAAGAAACCACTATAAATAACAATATAAATATATTAAGTCTAATGGTTGTAGTGAACTCGTAAATATAGCCACCTCCTATTCTCAGCATACTATTACTTTCAAAACTGGAAAAGAGTTTCTCGCCCTTATTCCGGCATTTCCACGTGAAATGAATCAGATCGTATCGCACGGTTTTCTTGAGGATCCTCGAGAGGTAGTCACGTGATTTTAGTTTTAGTGGACTAAGGCATGCAAATGGGAATTCATCAAGAATGAATTTGACTTTTCGTGCTTGTCGAAGTGGTTTCCAAAACATCCTTACCTCTGAGGTCACTGGGAGTATATAAATGTTCTTCACATTATAAGCAGGGCTTGCGGAAAGGTCCCAGGGGAATTCCTTGGTTAGACGTAATAAACATTAGTTCAATTGATGTTTTTGAGGAATGGGATATAGATACTACATATATGATTCTACCGTAATCTACAGTAATCAGGCTAGATATGCTGTCTTTTGAACTCATTCTATATACTCCTTCTCAATATGGTGTAATGTTGTATTGTATTGTGTTGTGTCAGAAATTTTCAGTATTGACTGTTAGTTCCTGGAACCACAATATACACGGTATTATCAATGATGGTTACATAAAACCTTGAGGAGGTTCAATTCATTCATATATTCATTGATGTGCCTGACTTGTGCTTTCCTCAGTTCGAGTGCGTCGGAAACTGAGATGGTGCTTCCAACACCTTTGGTCTATCGTAGTCTAGTGATGGGTATAGAGTTTTCTGGCACTAGATGCCGGAAATGCCACCGGGTGATTGAGACCCTCACTTGCTATCAAGCCCCAGTCTAACCTTCGGTACTCTTACGGCATTAGCTCCGGAGGATATTGAATCCATTGTGGAGAATGAGAGGTGTCGTATTTATTGAAACTCTCCCTCAGGCAGATTCAAGCTAATAAGTCTAATGTAGTCCCTAACCTAGAAGCAAGTCAATATTTGTCACGGAGTATTCCTCACCGAATGAAGCAAATATCGTCCAAAAAGACAAGAAGAGGAGTGGTCTCTGGTTTATGATAAATAGGTGAAGTTTAGGTTACAGGATCTGACTAGCCAACCCCTTTTAGAAGAAAAAAATGTTAGTGGTCTCAGCCGAACAAACTCAGTAAGCTGTCATTCTTGGTTCGCCATGTGTAGGGAGTGACAGAATTGGCGCTTGTAGGAAAGGGTCCAATCGGTATAACCTTGTATCACCAATAAGATATTTTTTTATATCAGAAAAATAACCCGACAAATCCTTTTTTCGCGCATTACGTTTTCTTAAAACCGCAGATCATCTTCACCGCATAATATATTTTCACCAAACAGTTTCATCGTTTGAATAGGATGAAATAATTATAAGAGTTCTCGAGGCGGAATATGAAATTATGTCGAGCGACGACGACGCAAAAATGAAATCTAATAAATAAATATCAAAGTATTTCAATTTACTTTAATTCGTTCGGAATGAGAAAAAAGTATTTGCGAAGATAGGACTGGAGTTACTATATTTTATTTACGGTTGTGCATGGAGCGAGTTTCTGGCTTTCCGTTTGATTTGATCCTCGAGGAATATTATTTCTTGAGTAGAGAAAATATTCCAAGGTTTGATATCGAGGTTGCAAGTAAAATACAGATACATTTGGATAGAACAGTAGGTAAATATCCATCATTACTGCGATATTTTTTTCTGCCAGCACGGTTCACAAATGTACGTTTTTTCGAAATTCGTAAGTAGCTTTTTATAAGTACATTCCAAAACCTGGGAGCTGTCTGATATTGCCATTTCTTCCTATTTCCCAGAAAACACTCATAGCTTCAATCTTTATCATGATACCCCTTCCAACAATCTCATTACCCGTACAAGTTTGTACAAACCTCCTGCTGGATGTATGTTATATTCTTCTGAACATAATTTGAGTTGTCCTTAAATTGGTCGTCCCCTGTGATCCAGTATCTTATATTCACATAAAATATAATGAGCTGTCTTCTTCCCTTCGTTACATTGCCTGCAGCTAGGTTCTTCATTGAACAGACGTATTTTCTTCATGTGTCCTTATGATGCACAGTGTCCCGGTAATTATTCTGAACTGCTTCCTGCTTTGTTGGAACAGTTTCTTAGTTCTCAGACGGTCATTTCATAAAAGTTGTCCAATATGCGTTCCGGGGTATGTTTTTCCAGTACTCTCAATTTTTTTCATAGATCTATTTCCCAATTTGATTCCGTACCAGAGACTATGTTAACCCCATTGCTGGTTCAGGACCCATATATGGAGTGACATACTCATTAGATTTTTCATTCCCTGTGTTCTGACATCCAGTTTTCTTCATCTCCAGAAGACGCGTCGAGTGAGTATTGCAATCCAGGTGACTGGGAAAAGTGCTTATTTTGGATCCAGTATAAGGTCAATCTATTTCCGCCTGCAATTTCCTCACTTATTCACGGCATCTCCAGACAAGCCTCGAAGGTACTTTTGAGTTCATCATAATCAGTGCAATAGTTTCTATTACTTATGATTTTCATGCCAAAACCTACAATTGTGCCATCGAGGTAAAACTTTGAGGTAGAGTTCAAATTTATTATAAATATTTTACCACCGACACCTGGGTGGCAACGCATTAGTGTTGCTAACTGATAGTTCGAAGATTAGTAACAGGATTGTTGTAGAATTCACAAAGATAGGACTCTTCAAACAACTTTTGTTCTCCCCTGCTGTCGTTTCAGCTTTCAGGTAGAAATGAATGCTATAGAAACATGGGTTCGAGAATTCCTTGAAAATGACATCCACGATATGACAACTTTCCTAAATCTAAACGGATTCGAGACTACAGAAACATCCCTAAACAACCGCCAGAGAAAACAAAACCATCAATATGTTTATTTGACAGCGATCGTCGAACGAGATTTGTCTGCTGTCTTTCTCTGCAGCTCTCACTGCCTGGGCGAATGGACATTCCTGAGCAAATTATTATATAGTGAAACACGTGTTGCAGTTTTGTAAACTAATCAGTGACTCAGTGTAAACTCTTTTGACTTATTGTTTCCGTATCTCATGATCTGGTATCCATAATTTCCAGTTACTTGAGAAGATTCGTTTCGAATAACATTCCAAAACTTGTTACTCGATGAAAATTGACAACACTCTCCATGATAATAATTATACAATTTTCACAATGAATTTGTGAAATCGAATTGAATGATGGACAGGAAAGTCTCCCGGATCCGAACTAACGATTTCCACCACGATGAAAATCACATTAGCGAAAGCGACAGCAGCTGTGGTAGTTTTAGAAATTTCCAGAGTTCCTGGACCGCAAATTACATTCGAAATATATAATTTTATTGCATGGCCGATCAGGATAGAGTTAATTAATTTTCCAGAAACAGCACTCCGCCGTTCTCTAATTAATATTAATATAACTTCAGCTAATTAATATTAATAGAAGTTGGAATACGATGGTACACAATACCGTGAAAGCGAATATTTGATTTGTCTCCGATCATTATTTCAGTCGGGCTTTCTCTGTTTAATGCTGTCTAGTTCTAGAACTGAAATTAATACATCCACTAAGCTACAGACACATTAGATAGGATATACTGAATCACTTGTCTCAGATAACAGAAGAAATTACATATTGATCGAAAGAACAACTTTCAAATCAATTTCTGGTATTAGTTTTCCTATCACAAAAGAAAAAAGTTGAAATGAGAGAATCGTACCACTTTCTCGTGCTATATTAAAACATTGTATCCTCAAACAAATGGCATCTTTTTCGAATTAAAGCTGATTATCCAGTTGTATTACGTTTTTTCCTTTTATTGAGGATTTCCTCATTCGCCAATGGCGATACATCTCTAATTCCCATGCAAAAATTTCAAATGAGCAGTCATTAATCTTATTACAACGTATGTATAACAGTAATATGGCGCTGCTTTCGTTCCTCTAAAATTATGCAGAATCGAGCGTCGTGCGCACCGTTTCGATGATAATTTCAAAATGGATCAAATATGCAAATAATAGATCTCGGATAAATTCATGTTTTATTTATGAAAGCAATATTTACTTTACTTGATTATTTTCACAAGAGATATGATGATCGAAAAAGTAACGAGCGAAAAACATGAAACGAACAACTGCATTAGGTAATATGATTCAGAAATACAGGTTCCGTAAGAGTTTGTTCTCGAAAATAGCTTTATGATTTCTCAGTCCGTTATTACACACCTCAGTGAAATCTTTTTACTGGATATTGACGTCCGCGCCACGTTCGCGCCTCGTCTCTGTGTGAATCGACGCATAAGTTACCATTGAGCGGCTTGTCTCTTCTTCCTCAAGGAGTTAATTCTCTATCCTCGCACAACCGTCAAATCAAGGATCAAGTCCGTCTCTGACTCCGAATTCGAATTAAGAAGGCGAGAACATGAACATATCTATGGCGGCGTAATAAATTGAAGCAAAGGGTGGCGACCGAGACACGGGGTAATAATTACTGATTATTAGTTAAATTGCGTGCGGTTGGTAATTACTCTTCCAAGTGAAAAATCGGCTAGCGATATATAAACGAAGAATACGATGATTAAATTCGTGCGATTTCATTGCGTTACACATTTCATTTCGAAATTATTTTTCTTATGAGAGCAATAATGGAAAAACATGCGAAATGTTACGATTGCGTGAAGGAGAGTAACGTGATTACTCGATCTGCGAAAGAGTACCTCCATTTGTATTATAAGTTGCAGGATTTATTTGACAAATATTGAACAAGAATGGTTTTTTGTGAAGGAAAAAGTTTTTCTATGGATTTTTATCTTACAATAATAAAAATTCTCTTCGGAACGCTCTCGCACAATTCCAAAATATTTCAAATCATATAAAGGAACAATTTTTTCAGGCCAGTCTCAAATTTCCTACCCTGTAGGTTAATGGACTGACACCTATAAGAAAACAACTGCTTCCCTGGCTAATACCACGAAGAGCGTTGGATTATATCCAACAGGCGTCAGTGCAGGAATCTTCACTGAAGTATTTCCTGCATATGCTGTTGGCGATACAACTGCCGGAATCGATTTTCAATTATTGAACGGGCACACTTGCAGACCGCTTTCGGGCTATTTGGCCTCTCGTCAGTGCAAGGTAGTGGTCATTATCATCATAGAGTCGAATATATTCCCTAATTAAAATTCGAATTCCTTGCAGTATATCATTCCTCGAACTAAGCAGAAGCGAACAACAAACAACATGTTTGTCACTGCCCCACCTGGTGAACGAGGTACTAACCAACCGCCTATCCGAAATTCGCCCAATTCCTCGTATAAGCAAAGAAAACTCTTCACGTATAGTCAGTGGGCATACTTGATTTATAGCCAGCCTTCAAGTATGCCCAATGACTATACGTGTAGAGTCCAAAATATTTGTTTCTGTTAGGTAAAGACGACAAAGCTGGTAAATGTGGAGGCTTTTCTCCCAATCTAGTACCATAGAAACTGATAGTGTAAATAAAACAGAGAATAAAATCTTACCAAAGATGTATTGACGAGTGTTATTGATGGAGTCTTGTCTAGAGTTTTGTTTTGATTGTCTTGATTGATGAGTAATAGAAAGAAATGAGTTCACGAGGCACAAGAAATAAAATGTTGTTCAAAACAGGAATAGGATAGTTGACTTATAACATTTCTCTCTATATCTTCACATATTGTGCAACACACCAAATGGCCCAAATTTGATCCTCTTTCACCTGTGAAAAATCCGAAAAAACCAACCTCAATTGAAAACAGACCTCATTCAATATTTCAAAGATAAACATCCTCTTTTTTTTCTCCATTTCGAACAGTAACAAAAGCACCAAAATAATTGGCTGTATCGTGTAAAAAATATCTATCCGAACACAAGTGTTGAAGGAGCAATGACTGTGAACGTATAATATAGTACACCCGTTGTTTTCGAGGATGGGGTTGAGGGGTTGTAATGGATGTAGATCCACACCCCTTACTTAATCAATACCCCCGTTGTGAGTCAGAGGCGGAGAGATTTTACGAATGTACAACTTATGCGATTTGAATGTATTCGAACCGGTTGAATGTGGACCTAGACTTTCCTGAGTTTTACCTAAAATACAGAAATTTCACTTTGATTATTCAATAGGCCACTAATTGCATCAAACACATAATTTAATACGATTGGTATTCAAACATAGGGTCACCGTCACCTACCTGGATTTTCACGTCTCTTATAGCAGGTTTTCCTTAGCTGTCGATCTATAAATCTTCTGGAAATTGGACAATAATGTTGGCGGGAAGCTCTTCAAAGCTGATTTCGCAAAGAGCGAGAGATTTTTGTGAAAACAGTTAAAATAAAGCCGTAGCGAACACAAAATGCAACGAATACACGATTTTCTCGATAGGAATCTATACCGAATGTTTGATTGCTACTGATAATATTAATGGGGTGATCACTCTCATACAAAAATGACAATGATAGTTATCATGAATGAAAGGCAACAAAAATCATTGGAATATATAAATGTAATATAAATGCGATTATTGAAACTTGAAGATTAACGCAGGGCGTTAACACGCTGTTTCCGTTATTGAAACCCGCCACTGATGTTGAGCAAAGTATGGTCCTCGGTAGGGTCTCAACTGATTACTAATTTAATAATATGCACACCGGCAACTCTTGTCTGATTTGCGAAATCAGATTTGAAGTTCGGTTGTGTGGATGATTTTTGGATTTCAACATATTCGGGTACGGCAACTATTTCACAGTAAGGCAGCAAAACTAGATATGTTTTTTGAAAATAGTTGACGATATTTCATGGTAAATTTCACGAGAAAGACGTCCACAACGAATTACTATTCTTACACCATTGCTCGCACAAGTTTTGACTTCTGAGGGTTGACGTTCGTCAGCTGGTTGATGGAACAATTTTAGAACAATTTTCAGACGTATTGGTGAACGTCTGATCAATTGATTGATTGATTCGAAATTGTAGAAATTTCAAGTTTTTTTCAGTCATGTCCCTGTTCGACGAAACATTCAAATGCGTATCTTTTCTTTCTACGGTCATTAATGCATTTCTATTTATAGCTCAAATTTCAAACTGACCAAATATTATTCTGAAATGAGGATCCTACCACCGAAATGCAAGCAAACGACCAGCAAAATAGCTGCCAGTCAGCAAAACGTGTGGTTCAGATTAAATTTTCATTTTTAAACATTTTTTTGGGACGTTTCTCACACAGATTTCGATATAAGCACGGGGAATGTAATGTAACGATTCGTTTTTTTGCCCTCGGTTCTCTGGCCGTTCGCGATATTTTTCACTTGGAGATTGGATCATTTTTTATGGCGAGGGGATGACTGCGAAATGAGTATGTTATCTAGACCGACGAGTGCCCAGGGATATTGGGGATTTCATTATAAAGTGTCCCTTCTCGTGCTCTTCGCATTTGATAAAATGGATATTCATGCTGATAAACAAAATAAAGCGAATATGTGGAATTGTAGGATACAATGGAAAATTGTAGAACTTTGTGCAAAATGCTTCGTTTCTATACAGAACCTGCTGAATTGAAGTGATGTTTGGGAAACAATTCAGCGTTTTACGAAAAAAGCCATACGAAATAAAAATACTTACGCTTACATTGCTGTTAGACACCCATTGAATGGGCATTGGTCTCTGTCAGTTACACATGGAGAAATTATTCATTTCAAAGGAAGAAAAATGTTTCGGTGAGAAGAAGAAAAGGCTCAAAGGAAATGGCACTGTCTCTTTGATCACCATAACGTTTTTGAAAAATGTTAGGTCAGTTATGCATAACCTTGTGAACAAACAACGTTTGTTCACAGAAGAAATCGACGATGCTAAAAGATTTAGAGCTGGTCTGTTGAAAACAGACGTTCAAGACGTCTATAATTCAAATAATTCTCTAATGTGAAGTTATATGCATCTCCTAATTAATTAATTTTGAATCACCTCGCGTTACATTGTGAGCAGGAAAAAACCGCATTCTCAACAGGACTACAGCAATTGGGAAACGAGTATCACAGATTTTCTTTGTCCCAAGCGTCGACTGAGGAGTAGGCATATTGAGATCTCAGTGTAGTCATAACTTCTTGAAATTGGCTACAAAGTCAAAGATGGAACATCGAAGAGCTGAAAACAACAGACGCGGTTCAACCCGAGCTCCAGATTATCACATTGGCGCAGGTTAACTAATAATATGACGTTTTGCTCGAATTTATTTGAAAACACTTATTTCAATGCACAAAACGATTTATTGATCAAAACAGAAAAATGTGAACCAATGAAAAAGGTCTGTTTCAATAGCAACATTTTTTAAATTTCACTGTTTCCATTTCTTTGTAATCAAGTCTAAAAAATAAAGTAGGTATTGAATTCGATTTGAAATATGAGCTCTCGATATTCTGCCTCACGTCCACAAAACGAGAACCCACACACACACACACACAAGCGCACGTATTCCTCCCCAACAAAAATACAGCCTGCATAATTCGTAGCCAACAAGGGATTAATTCAGCAAAAACAGAAAAAAATATCGTCGTCCGATTGATGGCGCCGCTCGGATGGCTACGTTTCTGTGGGTGGAGTCCTGGAAGTGTAATTAATTTTTCAGATGGATGTAAAAATATCGGACTGATGGATTTTTCCAATTGCAAATATAAATCTAAAAAATACATTTGATACCGAGCTCCGCTCTTTCGATTGGGGTGGCAGCACGAAGGGGAGAGCCAGGCGGCGGCAGCGGCGAGGACTTTAGGGGGTCGTGGGGGTGGGTATCGAGAGGGGGTGCGGATTGCGCGACACATTAGCCACTGGCCCCGGATCGGTTGACGATTCCCCCCGTGGATTTCATGCGAGCATGCAAATCAAACATGTCATCTCCGAGACCCGTTTCACGCCGCAACAGATCTGTAGATTTCGCATCGTTTACACAGCTCAAATGACGAATATAGTGCCGTCTGTTTTCTGGGTCAAATTAGTGATTGTTTTCAAGACGGTTCAATTGGTGCGTAGAATGACAAAAATGTCGAAGCTCATGTCAGATATGTCTCTAAGACAAATAGAGTCTAGCTCGACGACAATACATGTTTTTCTTTTTTGTTTAATTCATGTGTAGGACAAAACGTGAAACGTGTGGTTTTACAAGACCCCTTCGCGGTGAAATGTGGATGCACACTCATCAAAGTTTCATCAAGGTGAACAAGGGAAGTGATTGCAAAAGTTATTCACTTTATGGAACAATGGCCCCTCTCTAGTAACGGGTGTTAGTCTGAATATGATTAAAAGAAAACATAGTGGAATGAAAAAAAATTCAGAAAAGCTGCAATTGACGATTTTAACAAAGGATTTCTTCGTAGATATGTCATCAACTTTTATATAACCTAGAAAAAATCCCGCCTTAGCGACGAATACATGAAAAATTTTGTGAACTGAAATGATTATGAAAGATCGTACTAGTCATTAAAGAAAGTATTGAGAGACATTAAATCTGGATGGGGATAATATAAAAAATAGAAAATTACTCAAGTAAAAACTAGGACTCCGGTGCTCAAGAAAAGAATTCATGAAAAATATAAAGAAATATAGAGAAGGTTGACCAATTATATATGAAGATAAAACCTATATCCATCCATCCCACACAAATTCAAACAATTGAAAAATTCAAACGGAGGGTGGCAAGTACCAATTTCAAAAGGACAAAACTGATCAGACGTAGAGAAATGTAACGTCCCAATCTAATGTTACTACAATGTGCAAAGTGAAAAATGCCCCAACATGTCATTAAACAAAATGAAAATGTGGCAATATGCAATCATTATTACTCAGTAGTAAAACTACTTATCAACCCGATTTAAACCCTATTGAAGCATCATGTAACTGATCTAAACGTTCAATTTCAAGTGCGTTGAAGACTTCTAAGATGAATTCTTAATGTCGTGTTCTGAGAAAGAATGGAAAAAAAGAATGCAAACACGCTAAACACTCAAACTAGTTTTATATCTCTAAAGAACTCTCTCTTCATTCATCGCTGCTACTGTGATGAGAGTAGCAGCGATTCTGATCTCTCATAATTTGACATAATTAATATCTTGCTTTAATAGAAGTTGAGAAACATTCTCATTTTTGAATTCCAAATCACTGAAAACAACACAAACTATATCGGTGTGACAGAATTTACTGAATACGCAGAAACCAACAAAGTTGTTGGAGACGTGTGTTGATGAAGTATAAAATAATTCATAAAAAATCAACTGTTAACAAAAATAAAAAGTCCAGACCATGAATTTTTTTGCCTTCACAAATATATACATTTTCCACACACAGATTGACTAATTAGAAACCAGCGAATTTGTCACTACAATCATTTAAGCACATGAACATCCCATTGCAAAATCAAATTCACTTCTAAAACCACACCCATGGAATCTACGCCGCCATTATCGATCTTCGAGAAAAACTTTTAATTTTTATAATTATCAGCTATAACTCAATACAGCTCTCGCTTTATTTTTATGGATGTCTTTAATTTAATTTAATATTTTATCGTCAGCATAAATCAACTCTAATTGAGTTAATTAAAAATAATTTCAGCGAACTTCTTTGTAATATGACCAAAAGAAAAAGGAGTGATCAATTTGCTTTATTAGAATTTCTGCATTTTCTCGTCTTCTCCATCAAAGGCATATTTATGACTGGGTTGGGGTGGGGATACCGAAATAAAAGGTTATTGGAGATTTTTGTTCTAGATAATTGAGTAACACTTCATTGAGAGCTCTGGTATGGATGTGCATGGATACGCCTGTGGAATCTATTTTATAGCGAAACACGTTTCAATTATATTTCCAATATTGCTAAAAATCTAATTATGAAAAATAAATCCTAAGGAAGATACAAAGTTTGTGAAGGTAATAGAGATCCTGATCTGTGGAATCGCATATTAAAAAATATGACCTTTGCGCCTTTCAAAGAAGCAAACGAATATAACTCAAAGATCGTTTTTGAAATAGGTAATGGATAATTATTTCAAAGTTTGCTCTGTTTCGATAGTTGAAGTCAAATTTTTGTATTATCTGTATTTTCAAGAGTTTCAAGATGTTATCAATAGTTTTCATATTCTCCACTCTCACGAATGAAGCTTTTGACACGTCCCTGGTTTTACTCCCACTTTCCAGCTCATAGAACTTAACATCAAACTAATTGAACGTTTTATACGTTATGCATCTACAAATTTATTTTCACTTTCAACGTGTAACTTTCATTCATATTTGCATGATAATATCAACAATTATTAATTATACAATATGCAATTAGAATGAAGACGTTTTTGCTGCTGGCAACCTAATTTTTTTTTTCACGCGTAATTTAACACAAAAACAAATCTCGGAATGTTTCTCAACAGAGTATCCATTGTTAATGATCTTGTATCTCAAAGACTTCTTTTCATGCAAGAAATGATGCATTATGTTTTACATTAATAATTTCAGCTCTTTTAACACTCAATTTGAACTGGTTGATATTTTCTATTCGAGAGGTGGTAGGCTTATTACTCTTCATATTAGTTCATTCACAATTGAAACTAAAATGATGTTAACGCCACTTGGATAGTATTAGCCCGAAAAATTTCAAGAACGTAGCTTGAAAAAAGCATAAGCAAAATATCTCTCTAGCTAGAAATTCTAGGTCCCATAACCAGAGACCAAAAATAATTCATTATGAAATGTTTAGATAAGTAAGTGGCTTGAAAATCTTAAAGAATATTACAAAGAAATATTAAAACTTCAACATGAAATATCATAGACAAAGTTCATGTTTTGTTCTGTGTTTTATGTAAGATATTACATTCTTATCAATAAAAATTACTTTTTACTTAAAATAAAAATTAATTTTTACTTAAAACAAAAATTTGTCATAAAGGATTTTTTAAGGATTATATCCACTCAAATACCATATGAAAAATTTACAAGAGGGGTTCATTCTGAGACAACTATCACTGACTATAAATGACAAGAAAAATCCCAAATATATCATGAACAACAAATAAATCGTGTTATTTTGATTTATTTGTGGAATACATTCCGCAAAAGTGATCCATTCGATTGAACGACTTTTGAACAAATATAAATAGCTCTATAGGTGTAAATATGTTTCAATAACAAAACAGAGCAACACATTTATTAATTCAAATGCTCTATTTCCATGTGGTTTATTTTATTCCCACCGATTATTGGATTCATGAAAAACTAATTAATAATTAACACATTTGGTTATTGTTCGTTGGATGTTAATAGCTTTTATACAGGCGACTCTTGAATTGAATATATTTGAAAAATGATTTGATTTTTATTGAAAAGGTAACATCAATCTCGAAGTAAGGATTTTTTTTTCGTATAGAATAACGCAGATACATATTAGAACTAGACAAAAAAAGTCTCTCCTCCAAATGACGACTTATCATCGAAACAGAACTTATCATTGGCATCGCTTCAGGTTTTGCCATACACTGAATACCTTGCACTGCAAGATTGGTTACTAGTGAAAAAAAACTAGCCATGACTGGCTCATTCCAAATGGGTAAAAGGTCTGCTTACAGGTCACCGACGAGTTGATCCTTATACGAGAAGACATACAGAATATATTACGTGCCGCCTCTGTTTTAAAGGTGAAAAAACAGCAGCGAACTTACTTTGTATCGCGAACCCAATCAGGATTTCAGTGTTTAGTAACCTCGCGTCAAAACTTTCAAGTATTTCAGATAAATCTGTTTTTCCGGTAACCACCTGTCGCCCCCCTAGGAACGACAACTCTTAGAAGGCGAAACTTGTAGAGCTAAGGGTCAACGGGGTCTTACCTTTGAAAGTGCGACTTCTAGCACGGAAACTATAAAAAATCTACTCAACCTCTTCTCTATGAATAATACAATACTCGGAGAAATATGATGAACTTCACATCATATTAATTGCCTCTATTTGTGTATTTCTGTAGCAGTTTCATAGGGGTGCGATTGTGAAGTGGAAAAGGGAAAAACATTAAAATTCAAATTTTCATTCTCCGCCATGATAATTTGCATGTCATTATTCTCCGCCAAGAATATAACATGCATTATGAATGTTTATTTATAAATTATGTAAAAGAAGACTTTAAAGCTTAAGTGTATTGTAATATATAAGGTGAAATATTGCGCGCCACGGCGACCGACGACGTCGTTTTATAGACAACATTTCCGTGCCAGACGAAGGTCATTACTTTATTTTGTATAATTTCAGTTAACTCGTTGTTTTCATATTTTGCATAAAAATGCGTAGTTTTCGTTGAAATTATTTTTTTTATTGCAACTGACGTATCATTTTCGATTTGAAACGGATTGTTGAATACCATGGAAGTTCTTGGATATTCATCAAGTATACATCAGAATTGTTTTTCTCCTTTCTTAAAAAAAAACTGCTTTCAATATACCAATCCAATAAAATAGTCAACTCGAATATGGAATTGAAGAATGTACTGGGAATTTTCAACCAAACCATTACTCGTTGAAACGTTGAAGGCACATTTTTGAAATCAAAAGGTATGCTGATTGATTGGTAATGTCAATTCTATGAAGAGTTAGAGATTAAATAATATAATTATTTGTACAATTATTATAATATTAGACTTTGATTATTATAATTTCGAAGCCTATCACTATTGTGAATTTTAGAATGATTTGAAAATTTGAATGATACATCTTTTGAAAATTTTTTATCAATTTGAAAAACAACAGAAATGGGACATATTGAGCGATTTAAAACACATGAAGAGTTGATTCATGAAAACAAATTGGATTTTTTTCAAAGGAAAATCTTACTATTAATTACTATCAATTATTATAATTTTCTTATCGAACGGTATAGTCGAAATTCTGTTTGAGACAGTCCTTGTCAATGCCTGAGCATTTATTTCATCAAAATGTGATTGGGAGTCGCAGGAAGGGTGTGTTTGATATATCGTGATGGTAGCGGAACATATTAATAGTTATTAGTCGAGTCTAGAAGCATGCTACATTACTATCGATTACGAATTGTAGAAAGGCAGACACGCGAGGCCCCACATTGCGCCAAATCTGAACTAAAACCCGAGTAATTACAACTGAGGCAATTGTTAATGTCCGCCGACTACGTGGATTTACTGCACAACATTTGTCAGAGGATTTTCATTTTATCGAATGAGAAAATTCCCCTTTTAATTTTGATTTGAAATGCATCTATGATGCCCATCATTGTGAACATTGAGAGTATTAGTTATGTGAAATTTTACTTCGAAAAACGATAAGTATAACAGTAGTTCTGAAAGGTAAGTTATAAGATGGCAAATTTAAAAACAATTCCACTGAATGGACAAACCAGTGTAGTGTAGCAGTGTTATTATTCTGAGCCGATGCTTTCGCAAAAAGGATGTCATTGGAGTTATTGCGGTAGAGAAGTTCGGAATGAATCGTCTATACAACGATGCCATTCCCACTAAGCGCCTGACTACTTCCGATACCGTTTTCGATGTTGGAATCTGCATGTTTGCTTCAACCTTTTCAGGGTCGACCGTAAGGCTCGCAGGCATTTATAACATAACCAAGGTATTTCCAGTCTCGCTTACCAAAATTACATTTGGCCTGGTTCAATGTTAAGCCTGCTTTTTGAATGCCTTTAAGTACCTCAATGTGTTTAGAAATTGTTAAACTACAAACAATGACATCGTTCAGATAAACAAATACAAATTGTTGTAAGTTTACACCTATTACACGGTCTATACAATGTTGCCATGTATTAGGAGCATTATGGAGGCCAAAGGGCATACGTTCAAACTGGAACAATCCTCTTGTGGGAACAGCAAAAGGTGTAATAGAGAACTTGCCAGTCATTTTTTTCTTCAAAAAGAAGGAACCTCGATAAGGTTCGAATTTTTCGAATACCTTGCAAGTTTCTTTCCATTCGTTCATGCACAATTCAATTACTATGTGATATGAAAAAGAAATCTGAATTGTATTAGTTTTCAATGCAAAGATGCACAGAAAAAAAAGCTTCGCAAAGTATTTGTATTTTATCAGATAATTTACCAAATTTTACATGGTTGAACCCAGTACTTACATGTAGTTTGGTAGGTGCATAACTGTCAATCTTGATGTGGCATAGTTGCTTGAAACTGAAATCAGCTAGGTCGATCAGTCCGTCTCAAATAATTACCGTAATATCATTAGGAGTTGTATAAAATGTATTCAATGTTATTTTCTAAATTTAAAATCTCAACTTCAATTCCATTTCAAAATCAACGCATTTCCTAGAATCCTCAAACTATTTTACTACTGGAAACAAGAAACAATCATGCCTACTACAGGAAAGAGGATAATATTAAAAATAAAAACTCTGGGGCAAAAAAATGCCTGAAAATCGGGAACTCAGAAAATCGTATAAAGAATAAAAGGCCCGTATTTAAACCATCAAACGTAAAACACAATTCCCAACAACAGAATTCTGTCATAATTTCATTGTGTAAACGAATGTAGTTACGTATATCTAATTGTCAGGAAAATCTGAATTAAATATTATACAGTAATTAAAATACAAAGCGCTCATCAAATATGTAGATTGCGTTGGAATTTTCAACGCTTAAACTTTTTTAATATTCACAATGCGGCTTGTCACAATCGCCCAATGTTTGAATTTGAATATTGTCGACGCATGTTGATACATTTGTATTTCTGCAATATTTATAAACGACCACGACTACTACCACTCTTATTATTTCACGACGGGTTTTATATTCAAATAACTATAAAGTGGTATATATGTGGATTCCGTGTTTTATTCCACATTGAATCTTTACACGCAATCAAATGGTTATTTCTGTTGCAATTGTTTATTACTGTTATTTCTTAAAGCTGATATTCGGATAATTTCAGTTTAATCGTAAAATGATTTCGTTGCGTTTCTATAACACATTTAGTTTATTCCCGTTATTAAAAAGTTGAGAATTGAACTGGTATTATAAAATCTAGGTTATCAGAAATTTTAGAAATGAGATGAATCACCAATAAGAAAAAATTCTCAACATTGAACGCTTCTTTGATCAAATTTTCAGTTGAACGTTTTTCTTACTTCTTTTTAAAATGTCACACTCTGATCCACAATTATTTTAGAAATCCAAAAATGGTAAAGTATATCGAATAGTTCATTTGAAATTTCAAAACAAGAGCTATTTCCAGTGGAACAAAAAATAGTCGTAAAGTAAAAAAGCAAATTTCCATTCTTGGGTCCTTCTGTTATGAGGTGAGGATTTCTAGATGTCATTTTGTAACAGCTTTTTTATATTGAAACGGGTATTTTGACAGATGAAATTGCTCAATTGAGACGCATCCGACACGAAAGAAGACTTGGAACAACTGAGAAACATAGTTTCGTCCAACAAGCTGAGATATGACGAGGGATGTTGAGCGACTCGACAATATTTCGTTTGACTTTGAAACTCGCCCCGTTTGTCTCACAGAAAACCAGTCTCGTTATTTTCTAGTCACACCTCGTATGCGATGACACTTATCACGATTCATGACTTCAGCTGTGATATTTGTATTGAAAGTGTAATGCGTCGTCCTGTAGTTCGTGAAAATCTTTCATGTTCAATCTAGATATTCCGAAATTTCTATTTCTTCGTCAGTGAGAATTGGCTTATTTTTGCCTTGAATCTTTACGGATCATTTTGTCCTGTACGGAATACACCTGTCTTTATGATCAATTACACTTGCCCGGTTTTTGCATTTGCAGATATCCTTTATAGATCAATTTCATGTGGACAAATCCAGCAGACCTGATTTTTGTGAATGCGACGTGACCATTCCTCCTATGTCCATACAAAATGAAATCAGTTGCACACTTACATTGAATTTCAAACTTCGACCCAGTATTTTGTTTTGGGAAGGGTATAGGATGCCTTGACCTATGACCGTCATAACAGAAATATAAGGTATTTAGTCAAAAATAGTATCAAATAACATCCGTTTGGATATTTAGTTCAATATATCAGAATGAAGAAACGTTTGTGCTTGTGCTTGATCTCTTAGAATCGTAGCTGTGTTATCGGATGGTGGCTTGAGTTGATTTCTTTTGTATTCTGAAACTTGAGCACTCCTCCAGGAAATGAAACATAGATATTGGTACATTGCATGCATCGCAGGTGGGTAGATCATCACCTGTTGGAAGTAACTCGCAATGAAACGTGTGTGGCCAATGCAGTCTAGTCAATAAAACTTCTTAGAAGTGTTCACGGAGGGATTTAATCTTTTTCAATTCACCTCTAACCAAATTTCAATTGTCTCGCGCCCAGAGAGTCTATACAGATTATGAGGTATTTTCTACTAATCTTCTCATAGTTACACAAGGCTTGTCATATTCTGAATTCTGCATTTTTTAATAGTGATCCATTTTTAAAGCAGAGCCTACTACAGAGATTTGTAGTAATGAGTGTTTGATTCACTTGTGGATGACGCTGTTTTTGGTGGGCTACTAGTTTCAGTTCCATGTTTGTAATTTTCGAGGTGTAACTTCGCAAAATGAGTTATTAACCTAGATCTATTGGTCTAGTGATTTTGTTGTTATTGGTTGGTAATTGGCAATAAGTTTTTAAGGAAGTGGCAGTCTCCTGTCTGCAAAATATCCGAACAGACAAAAAGTTT
>WOGR01001600.1:0-19461 GCA_015342045.1 Leptinotarsa lineolata | reverse complement strand
GAAAAACATTTTTCATTTTGTAACTTCGAGAGCCCGTAACTTGGTTACGAAGACTTTTAGGAAAAAAAGTTATATGAAGTACTGGTGATATTTTGACCCCATCTATACATTCCCGAGAGGAAAAGAGGAAGTCCAGGGACACCCTGTATACAGCTTGATAAATATAGGAAGAGGTTTGAGAATTTCTGATCTCTCTCTCTCTGTTTTGTTAGTACCGTACAATCTAAAGAGAGAGAGAGAGCAGAAATTCTCAAACTTCTTCCTATATTTGACAAGCTGTATGTAATTCAATTTTCAATACTTGAAAACAACGCAACCGTAAAAAAAGTACAGTGTACAATGAGTGAGAAAATGGCATATGCCTCACTCGCTTGATTTGCGGTACTCGCCTTCGGCTCGTGCCAACAAACTTCTGCGCTCGTGAGAAATATGTCGTTTTTCTCACTTGATGTACAATATACTATTTTCATTTTGTAATATTGAGGGCCCCTAACTTGGTAACGAAGGATTTTAGGAACATAATTTATATGAAGCACTTGTGATATTTTGACCCCATCTATACATTCTCAAGAGGAAAAGAGGAAGTTCAGGGACACCCTGTATACCAAATTTTAGCTTCCTAAGATCATTACGGAGAAACAGAGATAAATGAGTGTTGAGTGAATGACTTTTGCATTCGTGAGTATAAATTATTTTCGGGAAACAAAGTTTTTGGCGTTCTACTTCTCCATCTTGATAAAAAAATGTGGGAATCTTCCAAAGAAAGGTAGGAAGCAATCAATTTAGAAAAATTAATAATGAAAACTAAACCCATACAAAAAACTTAATTGAAAATGATTTCACAAATGAACAAAAATATAATCAAAAAATATTTTACGAGCACTGCAATAGATAATATAATAAATACGATTCAATTGATTATATCAAACAAAATGACATTACTGAAAAGAAAATCGGAAAACTGTCACTGATTGCTATAGAAAAGAAACCTTTCACAAGATTTTCTCAAAATTCAAGTAGAGTTTCACTAGACTGAAACCTGCGTGAATTCAGTTTATAAACATCATCACTGAGAAAGATTCAAACATAGGATGATTCGAAACTACAATAATAACACAAATCAATCATTCATTATATGAATATATTTCTATATTTTCCCCGAAAATCTATGATAGGTTGGCAACTAAATATGTTTCAGGTATATATACGTTCTTTTTTAGAATCAATATAACTCATCGAAACGTGCTGCATTAAAACAATTATCACTGGTTTGTGATGACAAAATTGTAAGATATTCAACTAGTGATTTTAACAGTATTTTGTGTGCAAATTACGGAAAAATAGTAAGAAAGTTCTATCACCTATAGATGATTCACAAATATCACATGAAATTTTTTTCGATGTTTCTTAGGGTGATTCAAAATAGTCGACTATTTTTTTTTCACTTTTTACTCTGAAAAACTGGTTGGTAGAGACCTCAAAAACATTATCTTCAAGTATGAGCTCTCAATCCTAATAGGAACGTCCTCTGCCTCTCAGTTTTCTATTTTTCTCATATCATTAAACAAAAAATCACATATCTCGGCATCTACTACTTGGAAAAAATATCTCGGCTTATATTTTGTAGAAAATTGAATTCTCTAACAAAAAGGTCTTCTACAATTTTTTTGTAAACCTCACTGTTTAAAAGTTATTGAAGGTTCAATTTTGTTTATTTTAAGGTAGATCTGTTTTTTAATGAATTTTTTAATTCCTCAACAAAATAAAATTATGATATGCGCAACTTATGGTTTTGTCTGAAATTCACTGCTCTACAAAAATGGTCTCTTATAATTAGTCGATTTGATTAAGCGTTCAGAAGATATTCACCGTTAAACTTTAATGCACACTATATTCAACAGCTTTTTATTAATAATTTAAACAATTTCTATTTAAATCATGAGTTTCGGGAAAATTTATACAGATTTGACTTTTAATGAATATCAAAATATCCCAAACTTTTTTCTAGTTTTTATTCGGTCCTAAGCATTTAAATAACAATTTTGTATTCCATTCCATTCGTAACTGAAGTTACGGCTGTTTCGTCCTATAAGGACATTTTCAAACTTTTACAAAAGTTCAATGTAAAAGTTTGAAAATGTCCTTATAGAATGAAACTGAAGTAACTTCAGTTACGAATAAAAGTGGTAAAAAACATAGAAATTTTTCATTTCTCATTTTTCATGAGAAGATTTTTCATCAATAACTTGACGACTGAATATTTGGCACTTTGTTTGATTGATCACTTCAAAACTTTCAATTGATAGAAAAACACTCTCATAACCTCTTTTACTGTTGGCAATTTACGATCCAAAATTTTTTGCATAGGTACACCGATCATAGGAATTTCCTTATTTCTATAAATTTATATAGTGATTATCTGAATTATTCCTAAATTTTTTTCATCAGCTATGCAAAAAGATAAGATTCATAAACACTGAAAATGCAGTATGAAACGGGCAAATACAAAAGATGAATTGAGACTTAAAAAAAATAGAATGCGTTAGTTCACAAGACAAACGGACAAAGCGGTAGAATTCAAAACGAGAAATCCCCTCTAACAAAAAAATGTATGTATTATTTATGAAAAAACATTTCAAAATATTCTCTGAACAAACGCAATGAAAATAATCAACAGCAAGAATGGGATTTCAAATAATTAAAGAAAAAATTTGTAAAAATACTATGAAAATGATAAGTTTCCAAACATTTTAGAACACGAGATTTCTATATAGTAGTACCTTTCACAACAGACTTTCAAATGTAAACAAATTTTTCCGAAACTCATGATTTGAATTGAAATTGTTTAAATGAATAATAAAAAACTGTTAAATACAATAGTGTGCATTAAAGTTTAACGGTGAATATCTTCTGAACGCTTAATGAAATCGACTAATCAAAAGAAACCATTTTTGTAGAGCAGTAAATTTCCGACAAAACCTCAAGTTGGGCGTTTCATAATTTTTTTTGTTGAGGAATTAAAAAATTCATTAAAAAACAGATCTACCTTAAAATAATCAAACTTGAACATTCAATAACTTTTAAACGATGAGGTTTTCGAGAGAGAATTCAATTTCCTACCTGCAATTTCCATCTACTATCTGATATGATAATTTGATTTATGGCAATGATAAAAACCAGATTAGTTGAGGAATACAGATTTTATGTTATATTTTTTGAAGACATTGTGATTACGAATAGGAATACGTAAAACAGTCAATCTTTCGGGAGTTTTCAGAATCATCTCCGAATTTGAAGATTTTATTTTTTTTTTCATATTTGAAATCAGAAAACTTGAACTGAGAAGTTGGAGCCTTGGACTTCTTCATGTCCCTACTTGACATTTTGCACTATGTTAAAACCCGTCACAATGACTTGATTTCAGGAAAAATAAAAAAAATCCGTAGGGGTGAATGCCATTTTTTGCAATGATGCCAAGTTTTCAATCCCAAACGAACTTAACGATTGTGTCTAATAACATTTTAACAAAATACAATTTTCAAAATACCGTTGATGATAGTAGGCGAAATAAAACAGATCGAATTGAAGAAAACATGAAACAAAACGAAATGGTCTATATGTACATTTTCATTTTCCACTAAATAACCAATTTATTAGGAATAGTGTCTACGGTGCACAAATATTTCTATCAATTTTAATAATTCGATACATCTAAAGTACTGAGAGATCATAAAAGTAGAGCATACGAAATTCACTTGTACAAAAAAATCAAATTTTTCATATCAGAAATTGATCCTTAGAACAAATTGACCATAACATTGCTTAGAAAAATGACTCACCTAGGTATTTTCTCCAATCTTAACTCCTTCTTTGCAAATCCACTGAAAAAGTGACCTCATACTTTACGGTATTGCTAATAGTTCTTAATTACTTTGTTTAATTAGCATTTCTATGAAAAAAAGAGTATCCAGCGAACTAGGGCATGTTTACAGTTTGTTTGTATTGTAACACTTCCATGACAATACCTAGCAAAGTGTTATTAGAAACTAAACAAGGTTACACGTTACACGAGCTGTGTAGAATGTACAGGTAGAGTAGACAGAGTAGACTTTCATATATCATCGTCTTAACGGCGTTGCCAAACTTGCATTTGAGAAGTATTTTCAGTTTCTCACAAAGTGTCCTAGTTTATTTGTTCACGTTCTGAATAAAATAATTTTTATAATGTCATATAGAATGCATGAATGATTACATCACTGTAAAAGTTTGAAAATATCCTCATAGGACGAAACTGCAGTAACTTCAGTTACGAGTAAAAGTGGTTAAAAATATAGAAAATTTTCATTTCTCATTCTTCATGATTTTACTTAAGGTTTGTGAATGTCTTTCGTCATTAAATCCCTCCCAATTTTTGCCAAAATTGTAAGATGGTGAGATTACGTAAAGTATTACGTAAAGTGATTTTGCATAATTCAGTATCCAATATTGAGGAGAGACACTTTACTTGTGGGAGTAGATTTGCCGTGGCAGGTGGGGTTGTAGGTGAGTTGAAAAGAGTATTATCTTCTAATTCTGAAAACGACTTGTTGATAGTCAGTAAGAGTTGTAAACACTATTTTGACATATTTTTTTAATTTAACACAGCTCAGGTGCACATAACTAATAGATTATAACAACGAAAACAGTATGTGAACTACTCTCATTCATAATAACATCAGAATTTGAATAATCATTTATTCAATAACAAATATTAAAATTGAAAAAAGTTTTATTTTTACTCCGATATCAATTTTGCTGATACTGCTACAATTCGAGATTTGGCCTATCATTGAATAGATACTAGTCATAATGGAACAGCAAATAACTTGAAGATATTTAATTTTTTCTAGTCTAGTATTTGCGATATATTACAAACTATGGCAACACTGTATTCCATTCAATTGTTTCTACCGCAACCAAATGCGGTCAAGCAACTTTTGTACCAGTTTCACACACAGTATGTTTTGTTTACCGGTTACTATGGTTTCTTCTATGACGATTTATATTTCCTTCTTGTGGGTAGGGACAGAAAAAAGAAAGGGGCTGAAGCACAGTGAAACTGGATAGTAACAATTGGGTGAGTTTAAAAAAGTGTGCCACCTAAGAAAAAATATTTATGTATGTTTCGATGTGTTTTAGTTCATAATATTATCTTAAGGAGTTACTGAATCGGTGAGTAAAAAATCAATAAAGAGCTATCTGTGATAATGAAGAGACGATTGGTAAAAAATTAGAACAAAAGTCCAGGATTACTTCAGTCAGTTAGTTACTTCACAGTGTGACACACTCAAGACGAAGACACCTTTAATCATTTTTGAAAGCAGATATTTGATTTTTGGTACAGGCGCGGACCTACGAGGGCCGCACTTTTCGCAATACTTAGCTCGAGTGACAGCCTCAAACCCAACCTACTGTGATCCCGCGAAAAGGGCAAATTCTCGATACTTTACTACCCAAAATTCGAAATTTGAATTTTTCTGTAATTTTCATATAGAAATCTAATTTTCAATTAATGGTTCCGAATAAGAAGCAACAGAAAGGATAAAATAGTCAAAATCAATGAAATAAATGCATTGAAATAACTAAAATTGAAAATTATTACTTTATCAAATGTAGGTTGATCGAATTTAATCTCCTTTACTCCTCCAATTTCGAGGAATTTTTCAATTTCCTATTGAATATGATTGGTTGCGAATTTACCTAATTTTGGATGGAAAATCGCCAGTCACAATGTTCCAAAGCAGTCTCATATTTTTGTTTCAACAGTTTTCAATTTAGGGTAGAGTGTCATGGAAACAAATAAACTATTTATACCCGAAATGTCAAGTAAATGCGTCAGAAACAGTTACAAAATAACCGAATGTCTAAAATTTCCAGAAAAATTGAAATAATAAGATTATTTGGTGATGGTTCTCAGAGTAACAGACAAGTTGCTGAAAAATTCATCAGAAAACATCCTCAACAAAATCGTATTCGACTTATATGGCAGCCACTGTGAATACACTTCCTACTCAAACCGTTAGTGTATTATTGAATAGTCCAGCTATTGACAATCCACATCGAAACCGAAAGTACCATGAAGATGATATGTCTAAGCATCAATTCGTGCCAATCCCCAAATCAGTTTGCGTTAAAGGTCTGAGCAATTAAATTTTAGTAGAGGGGAAATTAGAAGATGTCTCATTCGTACTAAAATTAAACCTTTTCAACCAAAGTTTTTGTACACATTGAAAGAATGTGACGAATATAAACGGCTATTGGGCCCAAGGAAACTTTTTGTATGATAGAAATTTCCTAAGAAAAATTGTGTCCACTGATGAGGCTACATTTATTTTCTATAGAATAGTATCTGCTCAAAATTGCAGTTACTGAGACATTTCTGAGTATTTTTGGAAAAATGATATTTGAGTTGCCTACATATTACAAAATAATTATAGTGCATACTCGTATATGAGAACGTGAACTTTCACGGCCGTAGATAACTATGGGCGGGTTTTTTGGCCGTGTTCTGCAGAGTTTTGTTAGACGTTTCGTCTACCACTGCGGTATACATTATCAAAGGCTATGTGGCTATGTAATAATTAGTTTATTCACCAAAAAATTGTAACTACATAATCAACAATAGAATGCATTGTTATTGAGATGTAAATAAACATGGAATTTCCACTAGAACTGAAGTTGCGATGGAATAACTACATACCTAGGTCATGTTTATTGTTTTGGGGTTTTCTGTGTTCTGAGTTGTAATTGTGAATTTGTGAGAGTAATGTGTTGAAGTGCGTTGTTTATTATAAACTTGAGAAACTGATGAATAGGTAAGAGTTCACTTCTACTCACGGGAAGCACAAAAAACCACATCAGCTAACAGGACTTTGTTTGACCATCTGGTCTGGTCCGGCAGATGTCGTATCTGGGCGATAAACTTCAAATAGATAAAACCTCTCGTTTCATGAATTGATAGTTTTATAATGTTGGTTGCTCCCATAGTACCTATTGCTGAGTAACAAAGTTTCAGTTGAAAAAAAGAAAGATTTGAAAGAAAGTCCCATTCAATGTATCACACTCACGAAATTTCATCATTTTTACGTTTAGATTTATGTAGGAACGAAATAGATGGATAATAGCGGTGGAACATCATTGATTTTTTTTATTAATTAATTAATTAAACAACACACTATACAACAACACACCAACACAACAAGAGTTATGAGTAAGTTATCGCCTCTAAGGTCTTTTTTATGCAGGCGGTTTTTCTTGTTCGTTGCATTGCCACGGAAATCGCAGCGTTTTCGAATGAATGAAAATGGCACTTTGGTTCAAGCGTTTTTTTTGTCACGTATCTGTTTAAATATGTTGAAATAGAGCAGTTGTTGGTTGACACCTTCTAATACATACACTCATGTATTGATGATAAATAATAATAATGCTAATAATAATAATAATGAGGTCATCTTGCATTTGCTCAGATGCTTTGCGGTACCCGACAAAATAGTGAAATGCTTTGAACAACTCATACCACTCTGGCGGAATCGCTTCACCATAACATCTAGTCAAGCCAGTGTCCAAACAGGGTGGGTCACATTCAGAAGGGGTGTATTTCAGGGCGATTCCCTCAGTCCCCTTCACTTCTGCATCTCACTATTGCCATTATCTGTTGCGCTCAGAAATACTCGCGGGTATAACTGTGGCACCCCCAGAAACCGGAGGCACAAAGTCACCCATTTGCCTCTGGAGAGAAGGACCTCCTTGAGGGTAGTGGAAGAGTACACGCATGCTATCGGTATGAAATTCGGGACAGACAAATGTGCAATGGTCCATCTCAAAAGACGACGATGCGGGGACTACGGAGAGGATGTGCAGCTCGTAAATGGAAGCATCCTACACCATCTGGGTGCCGGAGAAACGTATACTTACCTTGGGGTGGAACAACGCCACTCACAAGAGTTAACAGCAGTGAAGAACTTTCTCCGCATCAAGTATCAGCACAAACTCCGACAGATCTGGTCATCGGAACTGTCGGGAAAAAACAGAATTGCTGCAACAAATATTCTTGCCGTTCCAATCTCAATCCACTCGTTTGGAGTAGTAAAGTACTCGTCACAAACTAGAGTTATCCAATTTCGCTTTTTGGCTCTACCGCCTCCATTTGGACCTTACAATACCACTTGAGATGCACCCTTCTATTACATTTTCTCATTGTTTTTCAATGTGTATTGCAAAATAGTTCTTTCTGAGGTATTTTAAAAATATTCTGTATACAGTGGTCAGAGTTACACATGCTAGGAGTCGTAAAGTAAGAAACACATTTTTTTCTAAAATCACTTGTTATGCTGAAAGATGTCACTAGGTGGATACAGATTTGAAATACTTTTCAAATAAGGTTATGCTCAATGGAACAAGGGCCTGAAAACAAAACAACAGTGATACAACACCAGACGGCGCTGTCTGTACCCACCTTAGGTCTTATTAGTGGTGCTAAGTTGAATCACGAAAGCATTGGTGGACTCAAGCCTAAGTAAATGAAGGCAATAGCATTCTTTCTTCACGAAGACGCCAATTATAGGGTCGACAGAAATATTGACACAAATATTGAAGATAAACAAGGCTCTGTTTTCATCTAGTTAATTGCAGTGAACGCTGCTGTGGGAGAATCTCGTTTGGCAGTCACTGTCAAAGCTTAGCTTCAGAACAGAGTGCCTCGCAGGCGCCTCTTTGGTATAATTTTCCATAGATGGCGTTTGCGCAAGGGAAGAGGTCATCGCCTTTACTTTCTATGGTGTCACTTGCTTGCGGGAAGGTGATGGTAGAAATTGGCTTACTTTTTGCTTACAATAACGCTTGTTATGGACATTTTGTGAAATACATCTGTCCGGTAAAAAACAAAATGCACTTACCATTAGAATGAAATACAAAAGTATAGAAAATAGCATAACCCCATTTATGAATACGGGTAATACAGCCATCTTTATTCTCTCTGCAATTGGTTTGAATAATCTGAAAAATACAACAATGACCATACCGTCAATCATACATATTATCTGTGTCTGTCTGTTGAAACGCGATAAACTCAAAAACTACCGATCGGATTCGCATACGGTGTTGAGTCTTCTCCACTAGATTAGTTTTTGGGTTATATTAGGTATTTTTTGAATTAGGAAACTGTGTAATGTGCGCATGACATGTTGTACAGCGTATTGGGATCTCCATTTATGAGATCTTGTACTTCTAGGTCACCTTCCGGAAAAGATAGGTGAATTTGACTATCATTAGCGTAGTGATGAATAGTGCAAAATTTTATATTCTTATAGAAATCAGAGATATAAATGTTAAATGAAAGAGGTCCAAGAATGAAACCTTGTGGAAACCCAAATTTGGTAGGTATTCAGTACTGCTGATTTGAAGTGATCAGGCTGATAAACGTCGAATGGAAATTATCGAAAGTAGCGAAAGGATATGTAGACAATCATTTGTAACCAAGTGTTACACTAGCCAACAATGAGAAAAAAAATTGTGACCAATACTATAATGGCTATACATGAAAGTTTAAAGCTTCCTGTCTACGAATTTAACATAAAAAATTTTTCATCACGTATAGATTTTGAGTTATAGTTATTTTCATTTCATACGAAAATTTTCATATAAGATCAAAACATTCTTTTACTTGATGATGGCTCTGTGTTGCCCTACTGTTCCAAAGGCAAAGAAAACAGCAAAACTTCGTAAATCCGCCCTGAAGATCTAGTAATAGTCCTATGACTTTTAGATCACCACATATTTTCCACTTATACGTATTATAATTTATTCCATTTAGAATAAGTGATATACTTTCGTGTTTCCTTCATGGCAACTGCATGTGCAAGAGGAACAGAGGGTCTTTTGTTACCATTATGGAGCAGAACGGCTTTTGAACTTGTGTTTGACAGATCTATAAATAACGCCATTCGTCCGGCTTATGTGCAAATCCTAACTTTTCCATCACACCATTTGGATTGACACAAACACACATTTTATCCTTCATACTAAAAAACGACGATAGCTCATGGTTACGGTTCCTAAATATTGTAATTTTGGTTTTAAGGGCTAGTAATATCCATTTTTGTAATCTAGATCCTAATAGTTCAGCATTCTCTTTGGACAAGGGGAGGTCCCGAACTAGGTAATTTAATTCAGGTTTTTCGATTAAATGGCATGTTCTTCCTTCACTCTCGGAAAAATAAGGACCGTCTTTTCCTGGCACATCATCGGAACCTGCCTGGTTATCATACATTTCCAAATCTTCTTCCCAATTTGCCGGGGGTGTTAGAACTGGTAAACCATCTCCATGAAGGACCGGCTTTATGGCAGAAGGAATATCCGGATATAAAATTTTGTGTTTGCTCTTTCTTGAAAACCCAGACACGTTTGTCAAGCAAAAGTAACAGTCTTTGTAATGTTTTGTTTTTTCTCGCCAAATCATTGGAACAGCAAAAGGTATGGAAGAGCGTTTGTCATTCAACCAGTTACATTGGTGCACAGGTTTGGCAACAGACGTGAGGAGCCGAATACCGATCTTGATCACCAACAACAAATCCAAAATACTTATAGTAAGCTACTTTGGTCATTTGATTAATTGACCGTTTCTGCGATTTAGGAGTAAACAGACCACATCTATAGCAAAAACTATCTGCAGAATCAACGCAGCCACGTTTCTGTACTTTGGACATTTTTGTACTGTTGCGAACGTTGTGATACTGCGTTTATAGAGTCAACTTATTTTATTCACAAAGATAACACTAATATGATACTCTTAATATTCGCGTGTTTGTTCGCCTCGCTTCTCTAATACTAACTCACCACTACTCGCGTTAAACCAATATTGATGATCCGATTGTCAACCTGCTAGTTTTATAGCGGTTCCGTATTTCTGGTATTTTCTGGAAACTTCGAGTATCGGAAGTTCGAGAAGCGGCGTTACAATTCTCATATACAGCGGAAGCAGATTGAAACACTGGGCAGAGCCGCTGTGTTGCCAGATTTTAAACAATTTCCTCAATTTAGGGGAAAAGCAAATTTGGAATGTGTTCATTTTAAATTTTTGTGAAAAAAATCATAGCTCAAAAATCTTACGTGTTAGGAAATTTTTACTATCATTTCCATACTAAAAAGTACTGAAAACGGGTTCGTCAAAATTTATGAAATTACCTGAACGAACGGCGCAGAAGCCATAAAAATCCATAAAACAATGTTAACTATGCTCAAACCAAAGATTGGCACTGTTTCGGTGTCGATATGATCAAATCCTAAAATCCATAATATACCAGACACTGCAAAAGATATATCAACCACAACTAGTAAACAGGCAGATGGTGCAATATTATGATTGAAGTAGTTCAGAAGTTTTTTAAAATCTTCTATATCCTGAAAATTGAAACAATTACCAGTGTTTATCATACTACTACTTTTCTGTGAGTTATTTACCAAATAATTGGTACACTCAATAAAGTAACAGATAAAATACTTATACTATTGGTTGTTTCAAAAGTTTTATCCGTTTTTATGAGTCTATTTCAAACTGTAATATCTCAGTGAATACTCATTCCATTTATCCGAAATAAACGCTATTTGCACTTTTACCAACCAAGCACAAGTCAATTAATTCCATCAGCATGAAAATTGTGTACTCGGGATTCGATGAAGTTGACGAAGGCCGTTTTTGCCTGGTCCTGAATGGCTAAAGTGAAAAAGTTATCGAAGTGCCTGAAAAAATGATAGTCGCTAGGCAAGAGGTCTGGGGAGTATGGTGGGCGAGACAGAAGTTCGACGCTCAATTCGTTTGATTTTCAGACGGTGATTTGTGAAACGTGCGGTCTCTTGACCAGTGCCGTCTGCTTGAACTTTCGTTACATTTAGTCGATTTTCTCACAATATGACTACGCTGTGATGGTTTGGCCCCGTTGTAGAAAGTTATGGTGGATTACACCAGTCGCTGACCACCATTCAGTAACCATGGTATCTTTTCGGTGGATTTTCGCCTTTGGGAAGTACCTGGGTGGCTCACTGGTATCCATCCACTGTCTGAACGTCTCATTTTGTCGTAGAGAATCCATTTATCATCACACGTGACGATTCGATCCAAAAAAAGATCGTTTTGGTTGCGCAAAAGCAAAGAACAGACCTCGAAACGTGACAATTTCTATCAACCGTGGAGTCCCCTCTTTTCGAGCTTGTCGTTCTTTTCAAAACGTTGTAATAACTACTATTGTGTGAGTAACGAAAAAAATTGATTCAGAGAAAATATAAAGTTAATGCATAACAGATATCCTCAAATAGGTCAGTCTCAATATTCAAATAAAAAACTCTCGAGATTTTTTCAACAGACTAAACCCTGAATTAATTTATGATTGTCGACCTTTACCGGAATCATGGGCGACATGTTAATCTCAGGGTAGACTAAACAGACGGATAAGCTCACATCCGGTTGATAAGTTATAACACGGGGAACGCAAAAACGCTAATTAAGGGTTTTAGGTAGATAGCTTCGCTGGCGCGAAATTTGGCCATACTTCAATAGGCGTGCCCGTCAATTTATTTAAAATAACAACTGACCAATGATTTCGATGAAAAGGATATATAAGTCTAAAGGAGGAAGGGTTATGAAAAAATTTGGTACTATTGAAAAGAGCAGACCAATCTAGGAACGGGACAAGGGAAAAGTGTTAGAGGCAGTTTCGCGAACTTGGAGACACTAACTGAGAATTTGGCATTTTGAAAGGGAGTTGCGATTTGACCCTCGGGCGAGAGGATTCTGTGTTTCTAAATAGTGTTGCGATTTGACCTTCGGGGGAGACGAGAGCTGCCATGTAACCGTCGGGCGAGAAGGTTCTACGGTTTGAAAGGTAGCTGCGATTTGATCTTCGGGCGAAACGGTTTGGCGTATTGAAACAAAAAGTTGATTGGTATACGGGGGTTTTCGAATTGACGATCGGGCAATTCAAATATATTCAGTTCAGCGTTCTCAGCGGCAGTAAAGCTTAGTGGATTTACGGTAAATCGCGGTCAGTGAGTTGATTATTGTGTTCCGTTGTTTTTGTGGAGCTTAGAACGGATTATCATTGTACAAAATTATCTATTGATCAGTATAAACCACGACACAGTAGAATAAATATTTATTGAGAATAGAGCTACAAAAACGCATGACATTGAAACGGACAAAACTTTTGTAACATCTTAATACAATATCACTTGAAATTTGTTCAGTTATGAATATTACATCGCCAGCTCTCGTTGTCAGTCGTTGAAAACCCTAACATACAGATGTCAGTGGCAGGATCAGACGGATTCATTAATTTCATCATGTCGTTAAATTAACGATGTTTTTTTAGTCTCGTCTATGACCCTCTGAACTATCAGAAAATGAATTCTATTTCATTATGAGACAATTTTGACATGTTTTTATGGGGTTGACAATATCTTTCGACTCATTGGAAAAGTGAGTAGCAAAGTTCTTAAAACATAGACGCAATTAATTTTGACGATTTTGTTTTTCTTTCAAGTGGCTGAGCCCTATGTGACCTAAAGGTCGTTACTGGAAGTTGATAACGGTTCCCTTGAAATACAAAGACACTTGTGTTATGATATTTATAGTTTACGAAAATATATTCCTAACCTATGCTTTATCACAAAATAATGACAGCGTACGCAGCGCCCTTTAGATGTTACATGAAAATTAATAGTAAATTATGATTTCACACGTCAAAAAAACCCCGGGTACCAAATTTCGTATGAATAAGTTATTTTTTGCAAAAGTTATTTTTAAAAAACGAACCAAAAAAATCAGATTCAACACCCTGTATCTTCTAAACAGAGCATTTCCGGACACAAATTTATATAGACTTTTTTATACGTCAGGGATACGTCACATGAATATTTTAACATACTTATGTTACACCCTGTATATTGTGGCAAAATTGTCGATTTTTGAATGGGTTTTTGACTTTTAAAATAATCATTACTGCTTGATTTATTCTAGAGTTGGACCCCTACAGTGGCCGGATTATAACGGAACTGATTACCTTTAAAAAGATATATCTTTTTGACGAATCTCATGAACTCCTTACTTACTAATATCGCTATAAACTGTTCTTACTCTCATCCACTCCAATGGAATAGCTGGAAACTGCAACAGTTTTTCCCTGAGAAACTGCACATAAGAAGTTAAAAGTTGAGCTTGCAAGCAATAATTTGATATAACTGTAGCTTGTACTACATCATGTACTAAAGTGCAGGAAACCAACAAAATCTTCATGAAAATTAGGAGTTTTGGTGATCTAAAAAATATGAAATAGGTGATCTACGAAAATATAAGAACAGGTACAAAAAATTAACTAAAGTGTAATAACAATGTATATTAAATTTTTAGGGGAAAAAACACAAGCACTACAGGAAAAACCTTAAGGCGCTCTAAGAGCGGTGCCTGTGCGAGAGTTGTGATTCACATTGGATTTGAGTCGCTGGAGATTAAATCCACTGGGAAAAACGTTCTCAGGAATTTTATTCCACATGAACACAGTTCTTCAAATGAAATAGTTTTTAAACAGTGAAGTTCAAGGTGTACTGAGTTGAACCTCAAAACGATGAGCAGCCACAGTCCATCGCGTATTTCTGATGTGTACCGCTCTCTGTGGAATCAAATATGCCAAGTCCCTTGAACACTTCCCGTGAAAGTATCTACAGAAGAGAGACAAATCTCCAACCTTTCTTCGATATTCCAGACTATCAAGGTTGCAAGTAATGTTTGCGCCTCCAATCAGGCGGATGGCTCTTTATTGGATGGGATCCAGCAGCTTCAGGGTATGCTTAGAGGCGGAGCTCCATACATGAGAACAATACTCCAAAGAAGGTCTGATCTGAGCTTTAGAAAGCATCAAAAGTTGCTGAGGTGTGTACAGTTTTCAGGTTCGGAATAGTGTTCCAAGCTTTTGAGAAGCAGTCCTTGCAATTCCAGCAATTCCAAGACATATTAGTGTCCATTTTAACACCCAACAAGTTTATCGAAGCAGAAAGCGGAATTGTCTCTCCTGACATTATTATATCCGGTTCAGAGACATTCATCTTTTTGGAAAAAACCGATGCCTGAGTTTTCGTGGCATTGAATTGAACCTGGTTACTCTCACCCCAATTCGAAATTATTCTATATCCTCATTAAGACATGCAACCTTCTGCTGCCGGTGAGGATATGCATCCGCAACCGATACCCTGGCATCCAAATGGAATAACGAGACAAGTGTGCTGTCGTCAGCAAAGCAATATATTGGATTTTTCGTTTTTTCCAATAAGTCGTTAATGTTCCATACAATGAAATGAGGGTTGGAGACAATATGGATCCCTGGAAAACACCAGCGTTGATGGTAAAAGTATTTGAGAGATATCCATCGATGGCCACTTGATCAGACAAACTGTAGTATCGAAGTTTGGCCAGCAAACCCTCATGCCACACACAGTCAAAGGCTCTCCATGATTCTCGATTGCGTTTTTCCAAATATGGGTGACATACGATAGAAGGTCGTCTGTTGATCTTTGTTTCCGACAGCCATATTGATGGTCGCTCAAGATGTTGAAGCTTTCCAAATATTTAAGGATATGGTGGTTTACGGATTTCCCAGAAAATCTAATGTGGAGTGGGATGCAAATTGTTCAGCTAGTAGATTTGCCTTTTCTATGGCTGTTGTTGCGATTGAACCATCAAAATGATGAATGGATCTATAATTACAAAATGGTTAAGGCTTTCGCGGCCGAGGTAGTGTCACTATTTCCATTCGGGCCGTCGATATTTGGATTTCCTTCCTGATGTTTCACTGGCATGAGTAGTTAGCTTCTTCAGAGGTATTACGACGGCGTAAAGCAGTCGTGTCAAAGATGCGGGCCGCATCCGGCCCCACGCGCCGCATCCGGCCCCCGGACCGTATCACTACGGCTCGCGATTGCAATGTGTCACAAAAAGAAGAGAGCTTTCAAGGTACGCGTCCATAGGTACGTATCGTATGAAACGAATTTTAGAATTATTAGTATAGAATGATGAAATTGATCGAAGGGGAAACTTTTCAGACTGGTGCGGATGACGTCATGCGGATTGCCGATAAGTGGACGCAAGTCACAACAGGTAGTCACTGGTCGCCTTACAGATCATTTGAATTTTGTTACATTTCGACACGAAGTGCACACACGTGCTTTAATTATAATTGTTATTACGCATATCATTGCAAGACTAATCACAATTGTACAAGATTACGAAGAGTTGTATAATTTAAAACACCCTCATTATTCGAATCAACAAAGACGAGATAATATTTGGAAAGAAATTGAAAAAAGATTAAATCAAACTGGTAAGTTTATTCATATTTCAATATATGTAGTTAGTAAAATAGAGCCATTTAGGTACAAAATATTCAGTTAACTGTATCATAGAGTCACGTGAACCTCCTTCCAGCTCGAACTCTCCTTAATTGCCATTCTACTGACCCTTCTGCTGAACTGAAATAATTTTTGAAAGCATCTGTTTTCGAATTTCCACCTATATTTCGTAAGTCTTGCAGTCCTCTCATGTTGGGAATAGAAATATTCAAATCATTTTCTGTCCAGTGATATATGTCATTCCTAAGAAAGTTGAGCAAGCAGCATGTAGCCATTACAACACTCACAATGTGTTTTTGAGACATAGATAACCTACGTTCGAAAATTCTAAATTTCCGTGGCAATATTCCAAACGTATTTTCCACAGTATTTCTAGCACGACTCAACCGATAGTTAAACATTTGTTCTTCTTCGTTTCTTTGTGCATCGTCGCGTGAGTATGGTCGCATCAAATTCATGCATAATGGGAAAGCTTCATCACCAATTATGACGTGAGGTAATACTCATTGCCCCCTGGTAGTATTTTTGGTGAAGGTATATTTAGTGTTCCGTTCTGTAAGCCTTTACCCAAATTAGAATTTCGCAAAATGCTAGCATCAGAGTTTTTACCAAAAACCCCAATATCTACGACTATGAATTTATGATTTGCATCCACTAAGGCTAATAGCACCGTACGTAAATATTTTTTATAACAAAAATAATTTGATCCACTGTGCGGTGGTGTCTGAATCAACACGTGTTTTCCATCAATGGCAGCAATCGCGTCAGGAAAATTCCATTTTTCACGAAAACCTTCTTCAGATTCTCTCCATACTTCTTCAGATAGTTTAGGCATTATTAGGGGCTGTAGAAACTGGAATATGTTTTCGCAGGTTGAGTAAACGATTCTCCGTACTGTGCGTTCTCCTAGCCTAAAGGAAAATGACATTGAACGAAAAGAGTTCCCAGTGGCCAAAAACTGAAACAAAAGTAATACATTCATCACTCCGTTCAGAATATAAAACAAATACACGTCGTAAAATCAACACATCATTAATCGCTTCGATCATAATCAAAAAATATTGATTCATTGTAATGTATTACAGGTAATGCATGCAAGAAGCAATGGACCAGAACTAGAGACAACCATAGGAAGACTTTGAATCTGCGTAAAACCAAAAGCGGCCAAGCAGCATCAAAACTGAAGCCTCCCAAATACTATAAAGAGCTCACTTTCCTCCTTCCGTATTTGAATGACGAGGAAGAGAGACTTTCAAACCTATCGCCACCTATTGGTGATGAAGAAGAGCTTGAAACATCACGTAATCTAAATAATTCAGATAGTGATACAGTAAATGAATCAAGTGATACACAAGAGTCACAACCAATATCGTCCATGTTATCATCACGAAATGTTGGTAGGAAATCGAAGTTTGTAACACCACAACAACCAACTGCAGCTAACGTCCTTCAGGGATATTTATCAAGAAAAGAACAACTCAACAGCATTCAGAGTGATCCTGTGGTTGAATTTTTCAGCGAAAACAGTCAAGACTTTTCCTATTCGGGATCAAGTTCACATTAAGGCGCAATTGTTTCAAATGGTTAACAATGTAGAGATGAGACTCGCGTTAACTTCACCAACTTCTGTTTCCAACGTAACGATGCCTCCGCCACCATCAAATTATTCAATGTTTTCTGCAACGTCTACTTCAAAACAAACTTCGAATAAAACAATGTCTTTTTCACCTACCATGAACGAAACTCTGCATATTCATTGCCGTTCATCTGTAACGATGTCTTCTTCGCCTGCTTCGAATGTAATTATGACTCCGTCACCTCATTCTAATGCCATTATGTCTCCTTTGCCTAATTCAAATGCCATTATGACTCCTTCACCTTTCACAAACGAATTTTCTTATACGCAGGATCAAGATAATCAATATCTAAGTCAATTCATTTCCTTATAATAATATAAATAATGTATCGGAATTGTTTTGTACCACATTGTAAAAAATTGACTCAACTAGAATAAAAAACTAATTGGTTTAAAAATATAATCGTGTTGTTTTTCGCATTGCGTTTGAAATATGTACCTACTTAAAATTCAATACCTACTGAATAATTATATTTTTTAATATTTAAAACTAATTGTTGTTAATACATACCTCAAACACACAGCAAGTTTATGTTCTGGTTCAATGGCCTCTCTGTATGTTGTATTCTGTCTTGATATATGAGGACCTAAGATGTCAAGAAGAGTTGTGAATTTGGCATGAGACATACGAAAATACTGGAAGAATTTTACGTCGTCGTTGAGCAAATCAGTGAACAGTGTATGATATTCTCCAAATTGTGATCTTTTTTTGAATATGTCATGTATCCACATTCTATGTCTTCTCTTATTTCCTCTCCTTTCTTCATCTAATAACAAAGCAATAATGACAAGTTCTTCATCACTTTCCATGGTCGGAAATATTACACACTGTAATGTTTCCGATCGTCCACTCACAACGAAAATGCGAATGATACCTAAAAGCCAACCGTCGCATCGGAATCTGATCGCTACGGATACAGTGGACGCACTACCACAAATCGATCCCTTTTATACGGATCCGTACGATACGCACGATGCATACCTATGGACCTTTATGGAGCACAGTAGTTATTTCTTTTATTGCCGGTAAAATTGAATCCTCTCTAATAATGTGAGGTTTACCTGTTGGAACAATTAGCAAGGAGATATTGTAGGAATCTCGGAGTCCGTCGTCGTCCTTCTTAGAAGCTGCTGAAAAAAGTTTTGACACAGTTGGCTGATCCGAGTGTTTTTTTTCCAGTTCTTGAAAATGAGTCACTTTTGTCTTTTTTATCTGAATGCATTTTATTCAAATGATCTTGTAGCCTTGAGGGTTTTACCGCTTCATTCGAAAATGTTTTTTAAAAAAGAAGGCACATAGGCGAAGATGGATTTGTGGGATTTTCAATAAATCCATATTTTACATATTCTGCGCTATACTGCCCGTTTCTTTTTTTTTGCTTCCGACATAATTTTGT
>WOGR01001599.1:0-19461 GCA_015342045.1 Leptinotarsa lineolata | reverse complement strand
AAATTGAAGGGGTTATATTTTATTAGGAGTGATAAATTTTTTGGGAAAGAAAGTTTTTGGCTTTCTACTACTCCATCTTGATACAAAAAATGTGGGAATGAAGTTATTTATAGGGGTTTGTGAGGGAAGTTTTTCTGCCCGGCAAAATATTTCGAAATATAGGTCTCAGACAGCACCTCTCATAGTGATGTAATCATGCAAAAAAATTCCATCTACTGATATTTTGACGGAGTTATTGCATTTTATTTTAAGAGCATGTAAGGGTGTGTGGGGGTAGTTTTGCTGTCCAGCAAAATATTTTGAAATATAGATAAATTATGGATTTTCCTTTAGACATTAATATATACGGCCAAATATTTCAACATATGAGTTTTGTTCTGTATGCTAAATTGAATATATTCCATGAAATAAATTCCGACTCAAGATGATTTGAAGAAGTTTTGGATTTTTCTTCGAGCTAATTGAGTAAAGTCATTGCTGGTAACGAATTTAATCCCCATTTTGGGAGCCGTTGATTGTCGAAACTCGCGCGACGCTTCGACAAAACCATGGCTAGAAGTCGTGGTTGCCTTCACACTCGTATATGTGATTATTGATAACTAACAGTATAATATTGATTGAGATCAACATTTTCCAAAATACTAGATTGGAAGACAACATCATTGAATTTCACCTTGAGCACCAGATTTATCGTCTCTTGAATTATTTCGAACTATTTCTTTAGTGTGAATGTATTTTATTTACTTGATGTACCAATGTAGAACTGAGTAAAATATGGCCTAAAAGAAGCATGTATAACATCGTAAATATGACGAGTTTATCACTGATTCAGATAGATGAAAAGTATGGGAATCAAATGTTTCCATAACCTAAAGCAACATACACTTGGAGCAACGAAAGATCACACATGATTAGTCTATTGATGCATACGAAATATGTGAATATGTGGATATTGTAATAGCACTGCTGTAAACAACTCAACTCTTCAATGAAAAATGAAACTTACTAAAAACTAACAACACGTAACAACATGTTACATGTTCATAAAATTTGACATTTTGAATTCCGACTCTATATCAAATAATTCACATATTTCAGTATGCCGAATATGAGACAGTGCCATTTACAACTTCAGGTAAACATTTATAACTATGATATATAAAATTACTCACTGTAAAATATGTGAGTTCATCTCTAATAAAAACATCTATTTGTGTAGCATGAAAGAATTGAATTCGCTGAAAATTTTCAATTGGCAACATCAAATTTTCAAACGATAGTAATAAATCATAATTTAGTCTCAAATTCTAAGAAACTGCCGACGACTCGTTTGCTATCCTTCTTTGATGGTCCCAGTACGTAAAAGAAATTATCCAAACAGATATTTACTGTTTTGATTACTATTTTACTTGTCGAAAAAAATATGCTCTGAAAAGTATGTGTCTTATGGTGTGTGTATTTTATTGACGAAGCATGATGTGTAATATTTTATACCCCAAGTGTACTCGTACATTACCACAACTTTCAGCAAATTCTAATACGTAGAATAGTAACATGATCATATACTCTTTAAGACATAAGCATGTCGAAGATTCTATAAAGATTCATAATGATGTAGTAAATATATGATACCGAAAAGGCATGTCAAATAAAAAAATTGGTACCGAACAGAAACTACACTTGAGAAAATCATCGTTAGATTTAATTTTGCTAACATACTAAAAACTAGGAAAAATCAAACATCATTAAAACAGGCACTTTTGACGTGACTGACACTCTGTTATTCAAATAGAATCATTTCGTATATTTTCAAAACATTATAGGTAGAAAACAACATGAAGCGTAATATTTGCCGTTATTGTTAAACTCTGAGATAAAAACCGAGATGAATTTTTGAAAGCATTCTACCTCACAGCAATATAATTTGTACATTTCAAATAAATTGTCAATTTTATGCCTTAACTCTTCGGGAATATTGAAACAAAGCTTTTGAGAACTCGGTGGTTTGAAGTTTCATTAATATTTCAAAGAGATCTTTCAAAATCAACGAAGCGCATCAAACAAACTCGCAAGAGACGCACAAAGGCAATTTGAGTTTATCTGGAAGTGGATTTGAAACCGAATGGGCCAGCGAAGTGGAATATGTGGAAAAATATGCGAAGATATGAATCGACAGTTTTCTAAAAATATTGTAGAGCAAGTAGTATGCGTTTCATATTTGTCTCTTCGCAAACTGTTCCAGTCTTAATCATAACATCGTGTTAAGGAAGATACATTCAGCAACCACAAAATGTAGAGAGAAAACATTATAATATATAAGAATATTTTCTTTTTTCACGTTATCTTCGTCCTAATATGAGCGACCAACAATCGGTATACTCGTATGTGGAACAAGTGCTTCCATATGAAATGTTCATTTGAACCCTTGAATTGAGGACTCGAGAAGTGAACATATTCAAAACTCTTTCAGAAAATTATGTACAAGAAAGTAAGAACCGATTGGTTAAAAAATTGACGGGAACGAAGGAAAATAAGAACCTCAAAATACTTTGCATAATCGGTACATAATGTAACTGATTCTTGATATGGGTAATACCATGACAGATCTGCCCCAGCTTTATGAAGAAAACCGTGCAGAGATTAGCGTGTCTACTTAAAATCTACAGAAATCGCTTTTCGATTTACAATCGTCCGTCATACAAACAAGTAGTCACTACCGCGAGCTCACGCTCCTCATGCGAGGGTCACATTCTCCAAATTTTCAAAATAGAGAACTAGTGATAAATGGACTCTCATTCTTACCCTACTCATTATTACTTTGCTATTGAAAATCGGACCACTCTGTTAGGAGATAAAAGGCTTTAAAATGCCAATAATATGTTTTCCAAAAATTGACAAAATTGAAGTTTTGGTAGAAAACCTCTCTCATTAATCCGAATGTTGAAGACAAATTATTTTGAAACAATTTGCAGTTTCTGCCGTTCAGCACGTATCGATTTTTTACATGAAGTCTGTGAATTAGTGTGGAGGGTTTCAATTATTTCATAGGCTTCATCCTGACAAACATCTTTCTGGGAAAATTGGTCGCGAATTGGTGGCAAAATTTCGCGGATCTAGATATGTTCAAAATAGAAAAAGGCAAGGTGTCGTTAATGCAACTTTAGAGGCAGTTGTATCAGGACAAGCTGTAATAGAGAGTATGAAAATCGGCCACTGTAATGGGAGTGACTCATACAAGTGTCCGGCGAATATATTAAAAAAGTTTCATGAGTATAAATTTTGGTTATACTATAATTCCAAAATAATAGGCATCAAATTCTCAGAAATGAATGACGTTTTTCCTTAATCTGTCTCTTGCAGTGGCGTATAGAAATTATACCAAACAGATGAGTAAAAATGATGAAAAATAAATAGAATCCAAACCTTAACAGCAATGTTTTAGTTTTAAATTAATAATATTTCTGAGAATTTAGTGCCCACTAAATTGACTCCCATAGTCATTTGAAAAAAATGCGGCATAGCACCCCTGCTGACGGTTGAAAATTATGCAATGGATTTTGGGTCATAACTTGTTCTCCTTACGTTTTTTATGGCTCACCCTGTATATGCGATATGTCCAATATACGGAGGACCAGTCTGGGAAAATCAAAAACAAAGGTGATTGAATTAGGAAGAAGTTGCTCATTTTGGAGTGTATTTGAAAGAAGTTTCAAAATTCACTAATCGAATGATTATGGTGATAAGTACATCAGTGAAGTTTTTGCTGAAAAGGCTAACTTATATCGGGTGCGTAGTCTACTTTACGGTCCATATAAAAATGAAAATTGGTGATGGTTTCTCGAGACGAGACTTTGGATTGATAATTTGTAAAAGCTTACTTATGCAATTTGAAAAGTGAGAATGATGAAGTAGTTTTTGTTATTGAAAATATCTTCCTGTATTCGTAAGAAAAAAATCACAACGGAATTTTCGAATTTCGGTTATTTTCGAATACTCACCTCCGGAAATTAAACAAATTTTCTGAATTTTAAAACGTCATTTGAACTTTTCCTAATTTATCCGATTTCCCATTTTCCCATGCTGGCTCTACTTATCTTGTACACAGAGTACATACATAATTTTCGTAGAAAATACCATAATTTCTCCAAATATTTCGTGAATGGGTATTTTTTCAATGTACTCAATTTCGCTTACCCAGAGAGCAAGACCCAGAGGTAATATAAGAAATATGGATTTTTTCTTTGAAAATTATTATAAACAGAGTTGGAAATGAATTTCTGCCGACAAAATATTCTGATATCATGGTCTTCTTCAGTGAGTTCAAAAATAAAGTCATAGAAAAAAATCCCATTCACGAAAGATTATGAATTTTATATACATGGTAGGGGATTGATTTCCTGCCCTTTGAAATATTCTAATATACTTACAGGTCTTGTTCAATATGTTAAAATAAATACATTAGAAGAAAATTCCCTACCCACGACACATTTCAAGAAATCAGGGATTTTTCTTTGAAAGCTATAATACTGGGGAAATGAGCTGATTTTTTACCTGACAAAATATTTCGACATATGAATCTTGTTGAGTATGCTAAAATGACCACTTTTTTTTCAAGTTAGTATATATGGAATGTGGTTGATTTTTTGCCCGATATAATATCTCGAAATATAGGTATGGGTACTGCTTAGTACGGTAGGGTATGATGAAATCATTCTCAGAAAAAAATTATGAATTTTTCTTTGGAAATTATATACTTTCACTTATGAAGTTCTCCAATACAATTTTTATATATTTTGATTTCATTGGAGATCGGTTTGACAAGTACAGACATACCAGGTTCTAGATTTTACTTTTGCAATGACTATTTGATTGGGTTAACGATTGATTTTTTTGGAATACCATCAGTAAAATCACTCATAATGAAGGAAAAAAATAGTTTTATAGAAAGTGATGAAGATCGCAATTATATTTATATTTATGGCTTCTGTTACCACATTCATGAAAAGCTTAAATAAAAAAAATCAAACAGAAACAAATTAATTGAAATGATGGGCAAACTATGATCTGGGGTATGTATAAAGGTGTTTTGATCGAATAACAATTAAAAATCAATTTTTTTGTACGAAATTGTGTAGACTACTGGGAAGATTAGTATAACAATAAACAATGTAGGTGCTCTCATCTTTGAAATTCAGGAAGTATCAAATAAAGTAATCGAACTAATCAATATACTACAAACAGCAGGATGTAGTGAGTGTCTGAACAATCATATAAGAAAACCGCCAATTTCAAAATAAGAAAATTATTATACCATTAGCCATACACCAGCCACTAAATAACGAATGACACTAACAGATCCAACTTTATAGTACCTATGTGAACAAATGGACATTTGTTTGTATTCTACATTGGCACAGGGAGCGGAGTTTTCCGTTCATGTCGTTGAAAACATCACGCTTGATATATTACCTGAAATATTGAATACAATTGCAATTTCTGTTTGATTTATATTTCGAAATATTTCCCATGTGGTGACTACTACATTTCACCTCTGCAATAAGTGAAACAGGGAAAAAATTTATAAACATTTTACACCATCATAGAAAATAAACTATATAACGGTTTAGAAAGATAAATGAAAGATGCATTTGAACTGGAAGTATATTCGAAGAGTTGAAAAACAACCAATGGCCAACTGTTTTTCGCGAAATCTTTCACCCATTTTCGCAAAGTGAGAAATTGTTTATTTATCAAAAAAAAACAACTTCAGTGACGTTCATAATTGAATCAATAAAAGAAAATAACAATGTTGAATAACTTCGAGTAAAATCTTTTAAAATCATTATTAGTTTAGTAACCTTGTCACGAAGGACTGTATATCAGATACAGAAATTTTATTTTCTGCTGAATTGTTAAAAATCTAGCTAAAATTGACATTTCAATTCATAATACACATCTCAAACATATTGTCATAAATGAAATATAAAAAATATCAAGGATCAAAGGTTGAAAATATTGGTTTTATGAATTTTTCTCGTTATCGAGGAGTAAAAATAGGTCAAACGAAACTTAGATCATGCAATTGTCTAGAAAAATTGTTCGTACACCTTTAAGGCTATTTATTATTCATCGCAATAACTTAAAAGATATTGACAAATAATTATGACTATTTTTTTCTAAAAATGCTTGGGTATCATTACTTTACCATCAATTTTCAATATAAATACATAATATGCCCAAAAAACACCGCCCACGAACGAAGAATGAAGAAACCATCAACCCGAAATAATAAATGCAAATACGTTGCAAGGGAGCCAAGCCTCCGACCGCTTTGAAAAACACAAGCTTCGCGAGACCGAGCCAGCCAGCGAAATACGTCCCGATTTGTAATTTTAGTTGCAGAAATTATAGAGTCAGAGGAGGCTAGCCTCCATTTGGTGTTTGTTAATGTACGACTGCGTTTGTTTTTGATTTAATTATTCTGACGGAATGCGGTGATGGACCGGGACTGAAAAATATCTCGGTGAATCGTTTTAGTGTTTCTTGATAATATTTGTTATTTGTTTATAAAGCAGGCAGTACTGTATTATAGCAGTGCTTTTTGGTAATATTTTTAATATGTTTTTAAAGTGTTTGCTTTCAATTTCAAGGTGTTTTGAGGTTTTCACTTTTTGGTAAGTTTTTCTTTCCATTTATTATGGATAAATTGGACAAAATTAAAAAATCTGACGATATAGTCGATTGCTTGCTGACAAATAATTTTGAGTCAATATCTTATGATAATAAATTTTACATTATTAAAACTCTGGGAAGGCCTCAACCAAATTTGATTTCAATTAAAGCGTCAGATAATCGACAAAATCGAGGATTTAATATTAGTTGGTACGATAAATGCGATCGGTTAACCGGCTCCATTAAACGAGAAAAACTTTTTTTTTTGTTGGCCCTGTATTTTATTTTCCGTAAAATCGAATACCAAACGTGGTCTAAAATAAGATAATTCTATTTAAAAAATTCACCTCGTTCTACAGAAAGACATTTCAAATCTGAGGAGCATATATTTTCGTCTTGTAAAAAATCGTTTAGCAAACAAAATATAGCAACAGCTTTAGATATACAGCTCAAAAAAAGGCCATAATTTCTTTTAATAATCAGGTTAGGGAAAATCTGTCGAATTTGAAAAGACTTATCGATATTACGATTTATTTGGGTTCCCAAAAATTAGCTATAAGCATAATTAAGTACTTGTGCTTATAAAATATTTGTAGCAATTTTTAACAAAACTGTTATGTCAGAAAAGTATTATTTATTGACCGAGTAACTCAAAGAAAACAATTTTTCCTAGTTTTTTTAATGGTCAGTTTTATACGTATAATTTTCGGCAATACACAATTTTTGTTTGCATTTATGCAAATATTACTCATTACGTCTTTATGACTTTAGCCTCCCCTGTCTCCAATGCACAAGCAGTCACTGCACTTTGATATCATATACATTCTATTTTATATTATTTTTTGAATTAGTGACTGTTTATCAATTCAATTTTATATGGTAGTGACTATTTTTATACATTTATCGAATATTGATTTACATTTAAATGTACGCGCTTTGTTAACAAGATTCTTTGGTAATTAAGCATATTTTGATTGATTGGTCTATCCAATTTCAATTATCAACTGTTGGAGTACAAACTGAATGAAACAAGTTTAAATTCATTGTTCAAGTATTTGATAGTAGCTGCTTCTAACATATTTTTCCTTTCAATTTGCATGCGAAAGAAACTTCATATTTATAGTTTTATTTATGTATTTGAATACTTTCTTCAGGTTTCCAATTTATGTGTAATGATGTGAAGAAGAAAGCCAAAATGTTTTTCCAAGGTCTCAACTAACAATAGTATTGGGTGTTTACATTAGTTGTATAATTAAAGTAACCTTAACAAAGAAATGATTGTTTCCATAACCAATAAAAATGATTCCTTCATTTCCATTTGATAATGTATGAATAACAGAAACTCACGTCAAAAATTGCCACGGGACAATTCCAATCCAGTTCATACCTAATGAACAAACCCATGTGGAGAAATTTAAAAACCAAAATAAACTAATATCAAAATTCACGCTCTTGAAATCAAGTTGTAATTTCAACATAAGATGCTTTTGACTTACCCAATGAACTTTCATTTTTCCAAATTGGTACAAGTTCTACCCACTCACACTTAGCATAGTGAAACATTGCAATCAAAATGACAAATGACATTCTTCTTTGATTTGTAATCACATACTGAAAATAATGGTCCAGTTGTGAAACAGTAATAGATTATATATCCAGTTAGAAGAGACAGAGCAGAACTTTCGTGATGGAACTAATTGGTAGTGTGAAATGAAAACACGAAAACAGTTAAAAGATTTATATTTTGTAACTAAATATAAATCAATACTTGATGAAAATTATTGTCACATATTTGAATTAAATACAAAAATATTTTAAAAATATCTTCACCAGAACCACTTGGTTACCAAACTGCATTTTGATGGTCTATCTGAAATTCAAAAAATATGTAAGATATCAATTTTTAAATAACAAACATATTTGTTAATTCTCTAATGTACAATTTCTTATCATAATTTTTAGCAGAAATAAAGATCCAATTGAATTAAACCATTTCGTATCACATAAGTGGAGTGGAATGAACCAATGAGCAAATATTACCCTGATTTAACGTTCCTAAAAACTTTCTGTGGTGAAGGAGACTTTCAACTAGAAGGTTTCCATCAAATATCAAACTTTTGACAGCTCATTATTAAAAATTTTGGAACAGTTGAAGGCTAGACAGTCTAAATAGTTTTATAACGATTGGGAGACAGTACTTTTTCTCTTTTGGAATCGTTATTAGTAAATTAGAGCCAGTTTATAGCAATACAAAGATCACAAGGTAATCAGATTGGATAGCATTGCATTTATTTGACTAGCAATGTCATTGCCTTGAATCAGAGTGAGTAATCTAATTTACAAGGAAAATTGCTAATGAAGTAAAGTACCACCCCCGAATACACTAGACATGTTTATATATACTAGGAATATTTTAATTTCGCCAGAGACATTTATAGTTTAGTGGGTTGAGGAAGAGAAACCAGATATTCAAATCCTGACTTTTTTTAATCAAGGAAAGCGATGGGGAAAAATTACAATATCAGTACCACATAAGAAAACACGTTAAGCATTTCAGGGAATTTCGAAACATTTTCTGACTGAATAGCCGGTGAAAATAAATTTGATACCTTCAAGTTGCATACAAACGTCTTTCAAAAGTCAATAATCATGCATCCAAAATATTGAATCAAACGTTACTGAGAATTAGGCAACATAAATACTCACCTGATGTATTGACAAAATCCATCCTTATGATCGATCTTAATACTTCTTGAAATTGACCATCATCAATAAGGGAAAAATTGTCACAATTGAAAACTAGCTCCTCCTTGGAATTTATCCAATATGAAAGAATTAGAATCTTCCCATTGGAACCCAAACGCCAATTTGTAAAGTGAATTTTTTTATTTCATCACAAGCATATTTATGTGAACAGTATTCAAAGTGAAAAAGCCCTGCTGATATAAAAATTAACCGAGGTGTCACCGCCACCTCGTCGAGCCAAAATCCGCCACTGTAGCATGATAACTGAAATTTGCCGCCGTCTGTGGAAGCTAAATCGATCCTATTAATCTGAAATCCGCCGCCAATCCATGATGCCAAAGTCAACTGACGTTCCATGGAAACAAAATTCACCTTCGTTCCGTGTCGCTAAAATCCACCACTATATCTAGGGAGTCAGAACCCGCTGCAGTTCATGGAAGCAAAAACCCGTCACCGTCCATGGAAACCCAAAACTGCCACCGTTCATGGGAGCCAAACCCGCAGCTGTTCATGTCAATCGAAACCTGCCACTGTACCTGGAATCCGAAACCCGCCGCCGTCCACAGAAGTTGAAACCCGCCGCCGTCCACGGAAGTTGAAACCCGTCACCGTACCTGGGAGCCGAAACCGCATCCATCCACGGAAGTTGAAACCCGCCGCCGTCCACGGAAGTTGAAACCCGCCGCCGTCCACGGAAGTTGAAACCCGCCGCCGTCCACGGAAGTTGAAACCCGCCGCCGTCCACGGACTGCCTTCCATGAGTGCCAAAACCCGCCGCAGTCCATGAGCATTGAAACCAGCCGCCAGTTCATGGGGATTGAAACCAGCCGCCGTCCATAGGAGTGGAGATCCACCGCCGTCCATAGGAGTCGAGATCCACCGTCGTCCATAGGAGTCGAGATCCACCGTCGTCCATAGGAGTCGAGATCCACCGCCGTCCATAGGAGTCGAGATCCACCGCCGTCCATAGGAGTCGAGATCCACCGCCGTCCATAGGAGTCGAGATCCACCGCCGACCATAGGAGTCGAGACCCGCCGTCGTCCATGGGAGTCGAGACCCGCCGCCGTCCATGAGAGTCGAAACCCGCCGCCGTCCATGGGAGTCGAAACCCGCCGCCGCCCACGGGAACCGAAAACCGCCGCCGCCCAAGGGAATCGAAAACCACCGCCGCCGCCCAAGGGAATCGAAAACCGTCACCGCCCGAAGGAATCGAAAACCGCCGCCGACCATGAAGTTGAAACCTGTCGCCGTCCATGAAGTTGAAACCTGTCGCCGTCCATGAAGTTGAAACCCGTCGCCGCCCATGGAAGCCGAAATCAACCGCTGTGCCTTCCATGTGAGGCCAATCCCTCTGCCTCCATGGTAGCCGAAACCAACTACCCTCCATGGAAGTTGAAACTGACTGCCGTCTATGGGTGCCAAAATCCGCAGCAGTCCATGGAAATTGAAACCAGCCGCCGTCCATGGGAGTCGAGATCCACCGCCGTCCATGGGAGTCGAGACCCGCCGCCGTCCATGGGAGTCGAAACCCACCGCCGTCCATGGGAGTCGAGACCCGCCGCCGTCCATGGGAGTCGAGACCCGCCGCCGTCCATGGGAGTCGAAACCCGCCGCCGCCCAAGGGAATCGAAACCCGCCGCCGCCCAAGGGAATCGAAACCCGCCCCGCCGCCGTCCGTGGGAATCGAAACTCACCGCCGTCCTTGGGAACCAGAACCAGCCGCCGTCCTTGGAAGGCAAAGCCGGCCGCGGTCCTTGGAAGGCAAAGCCCGCCGCGGTCCTTGGAAGGCAAAGCCCGCCACCGTCCTTGGAAGGCAAAGCCCGCCACCGTCCTTGGAAGGCAAAGCCCGCCGCCGTCCTTGGAAGGCAAAGCCCGCCGCCGTCCTTGGAAAGCAAAGCCCGCCGCCGTCCTTGGAAGGCAAAGCTCGCCGCCGTCCTTGGAAGGCAAAACCCGCCGCCGTCCTTGGAAGGCAAAACCTGCCGCCGTCCTTGGAAGGCAAAACCCGCCGCAGTCCAGGGGAGACAAAACCCGCTGCCGTACAGGGGAGCTAAAACCCGCCACCGTCCAAGGGAGCCATGGGGGTAAAAACTTATGTGGTCCCGTAAAGTTGAAATCCATAAGGGTTTATCGTCGTCCCATGAAACCGAAATCTGCCGTTGTTCTGTGGAGCACAAATACGCCTCCGTCTCCATCTTGTACTCCCTTTTTTCCAAGATAGTATAGAAATCCTCAGTCGGTCTTGATATCCCTCATGGAAGCATTGCTCCTAGCAGTTATCTGTCTCCATTTGCAGAAGGAATGCCGATTTGACATTTCACAAAACCAAAGTCATTGGTGTTCCCAGCTCTTGGAAACGAAGTTCAGAGTTGCCAGTTGATACGCAATTGTCATTTGAACCAAACATCAATGGGCCTTCAATGGAACTCCTTTCTGAACTGTAGTAGACATATCTTCAAAAATAATGACTGTTCAGCCCAAAACATAAGTAAAAATGCCGTTGTTGGTTTCAGTCCGCAAAAAATTCAGCTTTTTGAAATATAGTCTCCTGAAATGTGAGAATGAAGATAAATACTTTTCTTTATATTTAACATTCTTTGTTCAACAAAATGGCTGCTCCATGCTAAAACAGAGTAGGTGAAAATCGATAATTTGTCAAATAAACAAGAAAAAGGCAAAAAAGGAGTGAATATTGTGACGAATAGACTGACGTGTTCAAACACGATACGTACTAATGTGCATGAAAACGTATTTATTATTTCCATGCGAGTTACTATGTTTAGCATAGAATAGCCTAAGCTACAAGTTCAAATTGTGTTCCATTTTAGAATTTAACATCTATTTTTGAAATGACTTGCAGCCAGTTAGTCCAAATAAAATACAGTTTTAACGAAACCGGGGCCGGAAATCTGGACCAGAAGAATCCAACACCGCCTTAAGGGTTGAAAACCAGTTTCGCCTTTGTGTTTGAAATTAATCACTGCCTTTGAGGTAAGGTCATTCGTATTTGGACTTGAATACTGCTTCCGGAGTTGAACTTCATCTCGGCCTTTGGGCCAGAAAATATGGATTGCCTTCGGGGTTGGAATCAATCGTCATCTTTTGGGTTGAAATCCATTTTTACGAGGTTGAAATCCACTTCTCATTTTGAGGTTGAAATGCATCTCTGCCTTTGAAGTTTCAACCAACGGTTCCTTTGAATCCCCTGCTGCTTTTGTGGTTGAGAACTTTACTTGAGATCCTCTGCTACCTTAGGAGTTCAAATCGATCTTATACATTGAGGTTGGAATCCCATCTATGCCTTTTGTGATTGGAATACTTCTCTGCTTTTGGGGTTGAAATCCATCTCCACCTTTGGGGTTGAAATCTATCACTGCTTGAATCACGCTATCTTTTGGATTTGATGCCTTTTAGAGATCAACTTCATTCCCGCCTTTGGGCCTGAAAATCTGATGAGAAATTCAATTCGGTTGAAATTTATTGCTGTCGCGGTATTACTCTATCTGTGCCTTTGAGGATGAAATCCATTTCTGTTGTAGAAGTTGGAATCTTTCTGTCTTTTGAGTTCAAATTCATCTATGCCTATGCCATACACCGATGCCTTCACAGTTGAACTTCATCTCTGCCCCTGTCCCAGAAAATATGGAACACTAATTCAATGTAGTCCTCAGCAGCTAAAATCCATCTGGCTTTGGGTGTTTCATTTATAGTTTCCATTAAATTTTGAATCCCCTTCTGCCTTTTTTTTGAGCCTGAAAACCTGAAACGTAGATTCATTGCTGCCTTTTGAGGTTAAATCCATCTCTTTATACGGCAGTGAAATCCATCAGTGCCTATTGAGGGTAGAAATTCATTGCTGCTTTTGAAATGGAATCCATCGTTGCCTAGAACCTAAAAATCAAACTGAAATCCTTCACCGTTTCGTGAAAATGAAATTGACGTTTGGCCTTCTTTGAAAATCCAACTCTGCCTTTGTGGTTGAAACCCATTACTTCCTTTGGAGTTAAAATCAATTGCTACATTTGGAGTTGAAATCTATTGCTGCTTTTTGGGTTGAAATCCATCGCTGTCTTTGGGGTTGAAATCCATTGCTGTCTTTCGGTGAAATTCATCTCTATCGTTGTCTTCTGGGTTGACATTCATCACTGCCTTTGAGGTTGAACTCCATCACTGACTTTGGGGTTGAACACCATAGCTTCTTTGGGGTTGAAATCAATCGCATCTTTGGGATTGAAATTTTTGAGCCAAAAAGCCTGCTTGTGTAATTGAATCTAACGCTTCCTGGTACCCTGAAAAACTGGAGCTGATATCCCCACTGTCTTTCGGAATGGAATTGTCCTCTGTCCTTGGGTATAAAATGTATCACTGCCTTTAGTGTTGAAATCCTAAAATGCCTTTGGGGTTGAAGTCCATCGCTGCTATTGAGGTCAACTAGACCTGAGATCTATGGCTGCCTTTGGATTTCAAATCGATCTCTTACTTTGAGGTTAGAATCCTCCGCCAGCGAGGTTGGAATCCATCGCCGACTTCATGTTGAAATCCTTCGCTCCCTTTGGTGTTGAAATCCATCTCTATTGTGATTGAAATCCATCGCGTCATTAGGGATGAAATCCATTGCCGTCTTTGCAGTTGAAATCCATCGCTGCCTTATATATTTCCGCTACCGATATATTTCACCCCAATGGGGGTGAAATATATCGATGACACCATTCATTTACATTCCAAATCTAAGTATATTGAAACTTCAAATCTTCTTGTTTAGAACAGGAAACCTGGAGGTGAACTTTATCACTGCAATTGTTGTTTAGACTCATAGCTTTTGGCATCATCAGCAACCAATAATTGTTAGTGCCACTATAATTCTGAATTCCAAATCCGTTGATTCCAAATTCATTATCACTTTTGGAAACAGCTCCATTGACAGAATACATGACTCTGAAAGTAAAACACATCAGTCACAGTACCTTGAATAAGTGCATAAAAATTACCAAAATGATATCCACGAGAACCCTACTCTCATCAAACAAGTCATCACCACCTATTGAACCTTCCTTTGAGGTTGGAATCCATCTGTTTTTGGGACTTGAATTCTTTTCCGCCTTGGTTGGAATCCATATCTGTCATTGAAGTTTAAATTCACCTCTGTCGTTGAAGTTGAAATCCATCTCTGTTTTTGGGGTTGGAATCCATCTCTGCCTTTGGGGTTGGAATCCACCTCCGCCTTTGGGATTGAAACCCATCACTGCCTTTGCAGTGAGGTCCGTTGTCTTTGGACTAGAATACGAAATCCATCACTGGATTTGGGGCTTTAATCTGTCTCTATGTTTGATTTGAATAGATCCGTTTGGAGTTGAACTCATGTCTGCCTAATAGATCAGATATTCACTGTTGCCTTCGGGGTTGAAATCCATTTCTGCCTTTGGGGTTAAAATCCATCGCTGCTTTAGGAATCTGAAAACCCGGACATCTGATATCCACTGCTGCCCCTGGAGTTCAAATTCATCTGTCTTTGGGGTTGGACAGCATAACTGTCTTTAGAGTTGAAATCCATATCCATCTTCTCTGGACGTGAATATCTAAATCAATCGTTGGACTTGCAGTTGATTTTTATCTGTCTTTGGGAGTGAAAATTATGATTAAAAATGGTTAAAATTGCATGCCTTCTTTGGGGTAGAAGTCCATCTCTGAAGTCCATAACCAAATTCATTGGTGACTTTGAGGCTTGAATCTGTTTACCTTTATTATTTGAATACATCAGTGCCTTAACTTCATCTCTGCTTTTGTGCCAGAAAATGATCAGAAATTCATTGTAGCCTTCAGGATCGAAATCAATCGGGTGAATTTTGGGTTGAAAGCCATTTCTTTTGAGGTTGGAATATCTGCCTTTGGGGTTTGAATCCTTCTCTGCCTTCAAGGTTGCAATCCATCGCCGCCTTTGGAGTTGAAATTCATTGCTGCCTTTGTAGTTGACATCTATCACTGCCTTCTGATAAAAGGAATTCTTTACTACTTTTAGGATTGAAGCTACTCCTTTCTTTGTGGTTGAAAATTATGAATACTCTGACCCTCTATTTGATGAAAATAATACTTTCCATGACAATGATTATAGAATTTTCACTTTAGCTTCATCAGTTGCTTGTACCAGTAAACACTTCATAGCCTTTTGAAATTGACCTCCGGTCATGGGGTTTGAAAATTCAATGGGGTAAAAAACCATTGCTTCTGTGGGGTTGAAACCATTGTTATTCATCTATTCATTCATTTATTCATAAGATCTAGAACTGAAATCCTTCTCTGACTTTTGGAAATGAAATTGATATCTGACCCATTGCTGCCTTAAGAGTCGAAATCCATCGCTGCCTTTGGAGTCGAAGTCCATTGCCGCCTTAGGGGTTGAAATCCATCGCCGTCTTTGAAGTTGAAATATTCGAGCCTGAAAACCTTATGTAACTGAATCTCACGCTTCCTTCTGGGATCAAATACATAGTTGTTTGTAGCCTGAGAATCTGAAACTGATATCCCCACAGTCTTTCGCAATGAAATTGACCTTTTGTCTTTGAGACAGGGCTGTCTTGGACATGAAAACCTGGAACAGAACTCCATCGCCGCCTTTGGGGTTGAAATCCATCGCCGCCTTTGGGCTTGAAATCCATCGCCGCCTTTGGGGTTGAAATCCATCGCCGCCTTTGGGGTCGAAATCCATCGCCGCCTTTGGGGTTGAAATCCATCGCCGCCTTTGGGGTTGAAATCCATCGCCGCCTTTGGAGTTGAAATCCATTGTTGCCTTTGGTGTCAAAATCCATTGCCGCCTTTGGTGTTAAAATCCATAGCTGCCATTGGGGTTGAAATTGCTCTATGGTGTTGAAATATATCCATGCCTTTAGGGTTTGAATCCATCGCCATCTTTGAAGATGAAATCTTCGAGCCTGAAAACCTTGTGTAATTGAATCTCACACTCTCCTCTGGGGTCAAATTCATCGATGTCTTGTAGCCTGACGATCTGAAACTGATATACCCAGTCTTTCGAAATGAAATTGACCTCTTGTCTTTGAGACAGGGCTGTCTTGAACATGACAACCTAGAAAAGAAATCCAATACTGTCTTTGGAGTTGAAATCCATCGATGCCTATGTAGTAGAAATGCATCGCTCTCTCTGGTGACAAAATTCATTGCCGCCTTTGTGGTCAAAACCCATCGCTATCATTGGGTTGAATTCCATCACTGCCTTGCGGTCGAAATCCATCGCTGCCTTTGGAGTCGCAATCCATCGCAGTTTTTGGAGTTGAAATCCATAGACGCATTTGGTGTTGAAAACCATCTTTGCCTGTGAGGTCGAAATCCATCGCCGCCTTTGGGGTTGAAATTCATCGCTGCCATTGGAATCCATTGCTCTTTGGTGTTGAAATTTATCCATACCTAGGGGTTTGAATCCATCGCCCCATACCTAGGGGTTTGAATCCATCGCCGTTTCTTTGAAGTTGAAATCTTCAGCCTGAAAACCTGCTTATGAATTTGAATCTCTCGCTCCCATCTGTGGTCAAATTCATTGATGTCTTGTAGCCTTAAAATCTGAATCTGATATTCCCACCGTCTTTCGTAATGAAATTGACCTGTCGTTGGGACTTGAATTCATAGCTCTGACTTCGATATGAAAACCTGCAACAGAAATCCATGGCTTTCTTTGGAGTCGAAATTCATCGCTGTCTTTGGAATCAAAATCCATCGCTGTCTTTGGAGTCAAAATCTATCGCCGCCTTTGGAGTCGAAAATCCATCGCTGTCTTTGGAGTTAAAATCCATCGTCGCCTTTGGAGACGAAAATCCATCGCTGCCTTTTGAGTAGAAATCCATCGCTGCCTTTGGAGTAGAAATCCATCGCTGCCATTGGGGTTGGATTCCATTGCTCTTTGGTGTTGAAATCTATCAATACATTTGGGGTTTAGATCTACCGCAGTCTTTAAGGTTGAAATATCCGAGCCTGAAAACCTGCTAATGTAATTGAATCTCACGCTTCCATCTGGGATCCATTCATCGACGTCTTGTGGCCTGAGAATCTGAAACTGATATCCCCACTGTCTTTTGCAATGACAGTAGGGATATCATATGTCTCGCTGTCTGTGGTGTAGAAATCCTTAAATGTCTTTGGTGTTTAAATTCATCAATGCCTTTGGAGTTCAAAATTCAAATCTGCCTTTGGGGTTGGAATCCTTTAGCCTGAAAACCCGCTTTTGGAATTGAATCAAACGCTTCCTTTTGGATTTAAATTGACCTCTCTCTTGGGGATTTGAATCCATCGCTGTCCTTGGGGTTGAAATCCTAAAATGCCTTGGGGATTGAAATCCATAGAGGCCTTTGAAGTTTCAAATCCCTAGCTGCCTTTGGAGTTTTGAATCTATCGGTTCCTTTGGGACTCAATTTCATATCTGCCTTGGACCCTGAGAATCTGGAGCTGAAATCCCCACTTTCTTTGGAAATGAAACTGATCTCTCTCCTTGGGGTTCAAATCCATCGCTGCCTTTGGGGTCGAAATCCATCGCTGCGTTAGGGGTCAAAATTCATCGCTCCCTTTGGAGTTGAAATCCGTCGCAGCTTTTGGGGTTGAAATATATAGCATCGTTGCCTTGGAGGTCGAAATCCATCGCCGCCTTTGTGGTTGAAATTCATAGCTGTTATTGGGGTTGAAATTGCTCTATGGTGTTGAAATCTATCCAAGCCTTTGAGGTTTGAATCCATCACCATCTTCAAAGATGAAATCTTCGAGCCTGAAAACCTTATATAATTGAATCTCACGCTCCCCTCTGGGGTCAAATTCATCAATGTCTTGTTGCCTGGCGATCTGAAACTGATATCTCCACAGTTTTTCGCAATGAAATTGACCTTTTGTCTTTGAGACAGGGCTGTCATGGACATGAAAACCTGGAACAAAACTCCATCGCAGTTTTTGGGGTTGAAATCCATCGCCGCCTTTGGGGTTGAAATTGCTCTATGGTGTTGAAATGTATCAATGCTTTAAGGTTTGAATCCATCGCCATCTTTAAAGTTGAAATCTTCGAGCCTGGAAACCTTATATAATTGAATCTCAAGCTCCCTTGTGGGGTCAAATTCATCAATGTCTTGTAGCCTGGCGATCTGAAACTGATATCCCCACAGTTTTTCGCAATGAATTTGACCTTTTGTCTTTGAGACAGGGCTGTCTTGGACATGAAAACCTAGAACAGAAATCCATAACTGTCTTTGGAGTTGAAATCCATCGCTGCCTATGAAGTAAAAATGCATCGTTCTCTGGTGTCAAAATCTATTGCCGCCTTTGTGGTCAAAACCCATCGCTATCATTGGGTTGAAATCCATCACTGCCTTTGCGGTCGAAATCCATCGCTGCCTTTGAAGTCGCAATCCATCGCCCGCCTTTGGGGTTGAAATTCATCGCTGCCATTGGAATTGGAATCCATTGCTCTTTGGTGTTGGAATTTATCCATACCTTAGGGGTTTCATTCCATAGCCGTCTCTTTGAAGTTGAAATCTTCAGCCTGAAAACCTGCTTATGAATTTGAATCTCGCACTCCCTTCTGTGGTCAAATTCATCGATATCTTGTAGCCTTAGAATCTGAATCTGATATCCCCACCGTCTTTCGTAATGAAATTGACCTGTCTTTGGGACTTGAATTCATAGCTGACACTTCGACATGAAAACCTGGAACATAAATCCATGGCTTTCTTTGGAGCCAAAATCCATCGCTGTGTTTGGAGTCAAAATCCATCGCTGCCTTTGGAGTCGAAAATCCATCGCTGCCTTTGGAGTCGAAAATCCATAGCCGCCTTACGAGTCGAAAATCCATAGCCGCCTTACGAGTCGAAAATCCATAGCCGCCTTTCGAGTTGAAAATCCATAGCCGCCTTTCGAGTTGAAAATCCATAGCCGCATTACGAGTCGAAAATCCATAGCCGCCTTTCGAGTCGAAAATCCATAGCCGCCTTTCGAGTCGAAAATCCATAGCCGCCTTTCGAGTCGAAAATCCATAGCCGCCTTTCGAGTCGAAAATCCATAGC
>WOGR01001598.1:0-19461 GCA_015342045.1 Leptinotarsa lineolata | reverse complement strand
AGCAGAGTTTTCACAGGCAGAAAAAAACACGTTTTCGTAGATGTCGTAGATGTATGATGTCTCCGAAATGTTCAATTGTTGAGAACGCACACTTTCTGCCACAGCAGTAATATTCTGGGGTGTACGCACTGTTTTTGGCTTTTCACGCTTTGGTTTATCGATGAGGATGCCAGTTTCTTTCACTTTTTTCACAAGATAACGAACATACGGAGTTGACGGTGCTTCTCTTCTTCCAAAATCCGTACGCAATTTTCGCACACATTCTGCAACATTACCATGATTTTCAAAGTAATGTCGCAATGTTTCCCAGCGTTGTTCAAGCGTATACACAACCATATTCGTTCAGCGGAAGGATAAAACTAATTATCTCTCAAATCAAACATGAGCTAAGTGTTACCAGTCACCCAGTCACGAAATAAGCACTAGTTGGAAAAAAAAGTTAGATGGCGGACCCTACATATTCAAATAGAACAAAAAAATTATTAAAAATTATCTCATTATTAGGCAAATCTAAATTTTTCACTATCTATATATTTCTACACAACAAAGTGACATGTTCATTATCTTCCTCAATTGAAATATCAGTTTTTGACTCTCTATCAAAAGTCTATTATAACCAAATCATCAATCATTGAAATTTATTCATTCATTCCTGTATTCCCTTCCAACCAGTTCTGATTTATTTGGGAAAATGTTATTCATATATTCGTCAATTTCTCCAAGAAGAACGTGTCATACTTGACATGGGTTTTCAGAGATACAGTAAATATTTTTGATTCGAATGTGTTATATAAATCGATAGTCCGAATAAACATCTCTAGATGGAGGGATGAACGAAAACCAGAAAGAATTTTCTCAAAACGTGTCAAGAAGCTGGCGGAAAAATATTGGTAAATCTCCAATCGTCGAAATTCAATTTCACTGCCAGTAGATGTAAGCAGATGATTTGTTCGTATAATGTGTTTAGTTTTATTTCTGACTGTTGCTTTTCCTTTGAATCAGAATGTGATCTATAAAATATTACGTATACAATGTGTAGAAGCAAAATTATAATAAATCATTATTTCGGTTACTGTACATATTTTTGAAAAAATCACGAAACACGTCAAATTTAAGTTATTATTTGACATCCTTCAACCCAATTCGAATGACAAATACAACCCTCAATTTTCTAAATGGGAAGTATAGGTTTGTGATATATTGTTTGAAAGGTCTCTTCATTCTCTATTCAGAAATCTTATGGCTATCAAGTTTATTGCAACAATTAAGATAAAATAAATTAAAACCATGTGGTTACCGAAATTTGATAAAATACACTCAAAAACTAAAATGTAATGCAAAACTTAATGAAATGTAGAATACGACAAAGAACTATGGATGTTAATGTAGTAGATGTTCAAAATGTTCACCGCGAACGTCTTGGCAACATCCTAATCTCAAATAAAACTGTCTTCTAACATTATTTAACATATCAGGCATGACCGACCTAATCGCAAGTGTTATTCGTTCTTTTAAGTCAGGGTTCCTCAAAGTGGAGTACGCGTACATAATGGCGGCTGACAAGGTTGCTTGTACAGAGTCGCACTAAGGAACGACCGAAATTTTATTTTTGTTTCTTATAATATGCGGCTGGGTATAGGAAAATTATTCAAAGTTTACCTAATGAAGAAAATAAAAACAATTTTGTGTATTCAACATTGAATAAATTAAAAAAAATAGGGTCATTTTATTTCAGCAGAACGAACGGGTAGACTTCCTTAGCCATTATTTTGACTCTCCACTGTCAATCATTTAATAGACACTGTTGTTATTTATGTTTACTTTGAAGTATTTTAATATCCACAATTCGTGCTACAAAGTTATCAAATTCCTGGTATATGTTATGTAGTCGTATAAATGTTCAGTTGATAACTTTGCATACTGCTCGCCTTGAAATAATGCATAACTTCAACAAATACAGATAACAACTGAAACATATGCGATACCAAGTAATATACAGGTAAATGTTTCAAAACATGAAAAGTCATTCACATGAAAGCGAGCATACCTCGGCAATTGAATGTTAAACTGTGCACGATGCCATGTTTCAGAAGAACCATGGCTCCTGAGGAGATATGGAGCTGGACGGGTCTCCAACACGTTCGTTGCAGGTGATCATGCTGATTATCTCGATGCCACTTATCTTAAACTCCTTGATTATTTTCTGGAGTTGATGATAGGAAAGAAATTCCTGAAAACTTACCCTGGAGTATAGACAATGTATTAGAGCCAGTGGTTGCAGGTTAGAAAGACTATTGGAAAGGGATGTTGGAGAACGAAGTTCAAAATGGATTCTATCTGAGTGATAATAGTGAACACCCTTCCTGATACATTCGGTTATTTAACGAGTTGGAAAAAAGCTAACAACAGCACCCATTCTATCTTCGAAGAAAAGGGAATTCCATTCTTGAGTGCAGCCAAATCTTTTCGGAATTGAACACAAAAAGAAAGATGGTAAAGAAAAGATCGTAAGTTGTTTCGGTAAAATCGCCAGCCGATGGAAATTATTGCTTTATCAGGAGCTATTGGCTATTGTAAAATCCCTCAAGCACTTCCACGCCTACCTATCGGAAGGTAGTTTTAATTTTGAAACATAGATTGCACAGAAATCACAGTTCAGTAGGGTGGATCATGAACTTCAATAAACCGAAAGGTCAAGTTAAAAAGTGGCTAGAGAGACTTCAACAGAACAACTTCAGAGTGGTCGAACGCAAAACAACGCAGACACATTATGCAGAAGGCTATATACCAAACAACAAAGCAAGTACTACCAAGTCATCCTTCAAGAGAAGTCGCATCGCAAGAAGCAGTAGCTCTACCTTAAAATTAGATTCGAACACAGTGGACGTATGAATTACAGAAGAGATAAAAAGCCAAGAGAAAGACAATGACCTGAAGTTGGCTCAAGACTGGTTCACCAACGAAGTTTGCCCTAAATGGTAGCGAACCTCTAAGTATGGTGCAGTTGGCAAGGCTGCCTAAGCTTAGTGGGAATCTCTCCGCACTGACCTAAACGAAGATCAGCTGGTCGTACCACGTACACATCTGAGGAGTGTACGTGGTACGACCAGCAAAGGAATCGAGTAAGAGAACACTCTGGAAACAACAAAACCTTGGCCTCATTAGATCAAAAACCGCACCGTGATGTGGAAGAGTGGTGTAAAAGATGCACCTCAGAGAAATGACTTACAATTGAGAGTAGAGAAATAGGAACCAGTCGATAGAATTCAAAAAGACTCCTACAGATTACCAGTGACTGGTGAAAGAAGAGACTGAACTGAAAAGTCAAGAACACAAAGGTTCAACAAGGAGGTGTTTATAGTAATACAAATCCCGAAGGAACAATGAAATCTATGCTCAATTTCAAAGGAGTTGAAAAGGCCCCTGATAAGTGGCAAAAGCTCCTACTTGATCTACTGCAAATCAGTGGTCTCCGACATCGACAGACTGGCCTCAACAATGGAACGAAACATACTAATTATTTTTTGTGAAGGAACTTGGAGACGGGGGCAATTTCGCGATAATAGTGAATCTTACAAGACGATATAAAGTACGAATTACGCATAGTCATAACATTGCTGACAGATGGTTCGTGATATAAGATATCAGCCGAGAATATCTCATAAACATTCAACAAAATGTATATCCATTGGATATCTTTCGACCGTAACTTGGCTGCACAGGATCAGTAAACGTACTTGTCACTCTGAAAAAATACCGCAAACTACTTCGAAAAGTGTTTCAATTCAATTAATAGTCAGCGAATCTTTAACAGCCACCTTTCAGAATCAACATTAAAAGCACCCCGTGAAATAACAACAAGTTTTTTCCAAATATTAGGGTAGATGCAATTTGATCACTAAACTTATTGTTGTCATTTCTTTATAATAATAGCTGAATAAACACGGGGCGGCAAAATTTGAGGAAGGGTAAAATATCTCCGTTGTCTGCAAATGCTACAATATAACGAAATAATGAATCAATTGGTGTTAGTCGTCTATGTGATATATTTTTCGATTTCTATAAAAACTTCTGATAATAATTTATTGATATTTTTGTATGCACTCTCTATTACGAAAATTCAAGAATTACTTCAAATTTCAAATTCAGAAACATTGTCGGACATATACACTAACAGGCATAATAAGTGCATTAGTATGTATTTATGAAATTTCAGTTTCTTTTTCAAGTCATCTAAAAGTGATGATAAATGTTACAAACAAACGATATTGTATTTTGCAATAATTCATTTAGGAAGGCAAAAATGAAATAATTATGAAAATCCACAAAATGAAATAAAATGACGAGAGTTCCAAATGAATGAAAGGTGTACATAATAGTTGTTCTACTTTCTTCAATAGGATGTATTGCCTTCCCTAGCCCTTATGCACGCTTCCACTCTTCTACTCAAGCTGTCGATAAGGTTGTTGATAACATGCTGAGGAATATTGATCCACTCTTCCTAAATAGCATTTCGAAACTGTTCTAAGCTGTGGGGTGAATCATTTCTGGTATGCAACCTTGTCGAAATATAACTCCAAACATGCTCTATCGGATTTATGTCTGGCGAGTTCGGTGGCCAATCCATCCTTGCAATTCCTTCTTCCTCCAGAGCGTTTTGCACAGCCAATGTTCGTTGTGGTGAGGCATTATCATCCATAAATACAAAATCATTACCTATGGCGCCTCGGAACAGTCGAACCACGTCCAAAATGACATTTTGAAGGTAAAATTGACCCGTCATTGTCCTAGGTACAATTATCAGTGGTGTTCGTGTTCCGTAAATGATACCATAATGTCATCACGTTGATTTGAATTGATACCTAATGCCAAATTCAGTCGATGCTGACGTCGTGTTGGTTTCCAAACTCAAATACGGTAGTCATTATTCATGAGCCCAAAACATTTCTCATTGGAAAATATGGTATTTCGCAACTGATATTGGTTCCATTGTGAATGAGTTCTTGTCCAGTTCAAACGTCTTCGTATCTGTGCGGCATTAACTCTCGGTGCCCACAAAACGCGCCTACATAATAAACCACCACTACGAAGATGTCTACGAGTCGTGCGACTTGACAAATTGATGCCATATGTTCTTTGAAAATGTCTTCAATAGAGTTGTGCTGTTTCATAGGGGTTTCTGTATACTGCAACAGGTATCGATCCAGACGTTGTGTAATCTGTCTTCTTAGACAGCATGACCACGTTCTGTGAACCTCAAGATTACCCTAGAAACCATGCTCTGGCTGAAACTTAGTTTTCTTGTTATATGCCATTGGTTCCACCTTTGCTCGTGCAAAGTTACAATTCTCATACGATCTTCTTCAGATGAACGTGCACCAGGCATTATACATGAAAAAATACCACTATATTATCAAATTCATTTATTTATCTAGGTTTTACAGCGCTTCAAACTTGACCAGATCCTTGAATGCTCGTAGTGGTACAATAAAAACAAAACGTTAGACTCACTTTTCTATCTTTATATTTTTTAATTCATAAAATTTATCATGATCTCAACATTCCTATGCTATTACCAAACTATCTTTGACCCTTTTCCCTACCACGTTTTTATGTGGTATCCCCACTAGGCCTATTCCACGTGCAATTTCTAGACAAAATAGTATTATTTATTATTATATATTGAAAAAGGTCTATCAAAGTTATTATTTTTTCATTCTCTTCGATGGTGCAGGCTGCAAGTCAAGATCTGAATCAGTATCCGAGGTGAATTTTTGTGGTAAAATGGGAGTTGACGTTGGCGTCATTGTCGATATTTCATCCTCCAATTCATTTTCTTCAATTGATGTTGATACGTTCACGATGTTGCTGCAGCTTTCACCATCACAATGGAGGCACACTGCTGAACATTTGAGGCCTGCTTTTCGGTAACCGCATGCACATCTACAGTTTCCTTTGCATCTGCAAAAGATTGATTTTATGAGCTTGGGGGTGCTGGAGGCTTGGAAGTTTGTATTGGTATCATGCTTTTTCCAGCCCCAATCTTGTGGATCACAATGTTTACTGAGTCCGTTTCAACACTCGGAGACTGTGGAAACGGGCTGCATCTTATGTTGGAGGAAGTGAGGAGAGATTAAATGCATTTTTGTCACTGTCACAGCGAATCGTTTTTATCTCAAGGTGTCCAGAGTATCGTCTTTGTTTCGGACATATAAAGAGACGTAAAAATGATCGCTAATAACACTGACTAAAGATGGCTCGACTTTCTCACTGATAAATAATGTTGTTTCACTAGCTGACTCAGGATGCTTCTGCAAAATTTTCAATACAACTGCACGTGGCGAAATATGTAGCACAACTGTAAGAATAAGAAAAGGGGAAACGACAGATGCGCCACCTAGGATAAATTAAAATAGTTGCTAGTTTACGAGATACAGCGCGAAAACCTTTTGCACCCCTTTTTCCAAGATGGCGGCTGGGAGACAAGGGTGGTGACCTCACAAACTTGAACTTAAACTTCTACATGAACTTAAACTTCTACATATTGAAAAAATAAAATTGCTTCCTCTGCAAGCTAAGACCTGAAAAATGTAATATTTCAATGGAATAATTGCTTTTCTGGAGCTGACGTTGGACGGTATATCTTTGTTATTGTTTGGAAGGTGATTGTACATTTTGCAGCCCTTATATACAGGGTCTTTCACGACGAGCGTTCCTTAGAAATATATGGAGAACGATTCAAAGTTGAGACTCAAAATTTTGTGATAGTGAGTTTCACAGAATGGCCTTCTCAACTGAAATATTTTCAACTTCCGGTTTTTTTTCGTTACACCGGAAGTTGTAGGCAACTTCCTCATTTCAAGAAGAACACCCTATATTTTATTACATTTTTGAATTTCTCAGCACATTTGAGGTCCACTTTGCAAAACAATGCCTATACCCAAATTTGTTAGTTTTCGAGATAATAATTTTTTTTCTGAAAAATTTGACAGTTACAGCACCACTCCAAAAAAATCATAACTCATAGACAGTAACAGTTGAAAATGTGAAATTGCTATAACTGTCAAATTTTTCAGGAAAAAATTAATATCTCGAAAACTAACAAATTTGGGTATAGGCATTGTCATACAAAGTGAGCCTAAAATGTGCTGAGGAATTCAAAAATGTAATTAAATACAGAGTGTTTTATTTGAAATAAGGAAGTTGCCCTGAACTTCCGGTATAACGGAAAGAGACCGGAATTTGAAAATATTTTAGTTGAAAAGGCCATTTTGTAAAACCCACTACCACAAAATTTCAAGTTTTTATGATGAATCGTTCTCCATATATTCCTAACGAACGCTCGTCGTGAAAGGCCCTGTTTTGCCTCACTACGTAAAGTACTATTTTTCAAAAGCAACAAAACATGTGTCTAGAAGGATCCATTGGATTACAGTAGAGGTAGACTATCCCATGTGCACATGAATCAAATATTCTGCCGTGTTGCTATTGGAATTTTTTCCAATACCTCATTGAGTCTGTAGAAAATTCAAATATCTATCGCCATTGTGGTTCTCCATTAGGTGCTCAACTTGGATTTACTTGCTACCATTAATGGTGATTATGTCCATTTATCATGCCGTTGTTGTCAAAACGACTTTCGTCACTCGTAATTATTTTTTTCGTATATTTCTGTTCTCATTGATAAGGTGGAAAAATATTTTGTCACAAATTCTAATTGCCTTCTATGGTCTTTTGGTTCTAATTTGTGGGCGAGTTATGCTGTATGAAAAATAAATTTATCAATATCTTACTGTAGGAAACTTCTTGAAACTACAGTGACATATCTAGACAAATCTTCTGGGGTCTTCAACGTGTTGAAAAATCAGGGCTGTATTGTGATCAGTAGTGATGGTCTTTTCTCTTTCATGCTTTGGTTTTACGAATGCACCATATTTCTATAACTTTTCACACAAACTCACCAATATTTTACGATCAGCACCTCTCATTTCAGGAGACAATAACCATACTTTCATTTTGTTTCTGATTGATTCAGCCGTTACTTGATGAAGATCCATAGTAATTTCATAAACTACATTTTATGATTTGATCTTCTCAAACTTCATTTTCAAAAAATATGTCACGGCATGTTTCGCTCTCATAGTAGCTTTTTCGTAGTGAATAGATTCACTCTAGACTAAACGCATTCTTCCTTAACTCACCAAACATGACATGTTGAGTTTTTCTCTTTTCGTGTATTGAAGCATTATGAATATTTCAGAATATCATAAAGGAACTATTACCAAACCGTGAAGGGCCATTACGCGTTCAGTAATAATGTCATTACGTGAAAATAGTGACATTAATAATAAACGTGTGAAGGTAGGAAACTGGAATGATCGCAATTATTGAAGCGGTAATGAAGCATCATTCCTAGCAGGGGAAGGATATACTGTCAGTAATAATGATCATGTGAAGCGAGGGCATCATTATTTCGTCATTACTCAGTTCAGTACTTCAGTGCGCATCCATCTCCTGCAGAAGCTGATGAAGAATTGTCACATGTTGGAGACGAACTAGCGACATGTTATACTAACTTTACACCCTTATATATTTTTCTTTAATATTATTTTGAAAATTAACAGCATATGTGTTTTAGTTTGATGAGTCATGACTAGTAGGTCTCTTATAAAATTCTAATTCCGTTATGGTTACTCAGAGGAGGCGCGCTCCCTCCAAACTGTTCATAACCGTATTTTTTCGTCCCAGAATTGGTTGGACCATTCGCAATAATTTATTGAAAGTGTCTTCGTCCATACCAAAATGATTTTACTCACTTCCTTCGTATCACTTATTTCCTTCAGTAGCACTAAATGTGAATAGTTTTTGCATTTTTTTAACCATTCCTTCATCCAGTATCGACGTTTAACAGAACGGTTCATACTTAATGCAATAATTATAGCTTGACATGTCTTTTTCTCAAAGTCCGTAATCGATAAAAACACAGTCTATGTGATTTCTACGCCACTCGAAACATAATGATGATGAAAAAATAATGTCAGTCATAATGAACATGTAAGGTGCGGAAAATAATGACAGGGAATGACGGGACAATTTTTGGTAATGATGTTTCTGTAATGTTTCTATACTAAGTGTTGAACTGGACACTCAGAGAACTTTTCGTATAAATTCCTGGTCATTTTCGAATTTTCTTTTCAGTACTGCTGAAATCAGTATGAATGTGTTAACAACTAAGATGGAATTTTTGTTAGGTCGTTCGCATCATTTGAATAACATTATTAAGTATAGCGGTCTTTTTCGAATTGATATAATGACTTACCTCTCTTGAATACTTTTACCATCAACGCTGGTGTTCCCCAGGGATCCATACAGTCTCCAACCCCCTTTTTATTGTATTCCAACGACTTATTGGAAAAAAACAAGAATCCAGTATATTGCTTATTAGCGAAGGGTGATTATAATAAATGATAATTGAATATTTCAATGATTTTGATGTTTTATATTTCATGTGCTTCTTCTAGGTAGCGCGCGTGTCAAGACTCTCGTATTTCTTTGACTCTCACTAGACTCAAGCAGACTTTTTACTATTTATCAATTTTCTGGTACCAAAGGTACTATAGAATTGAACATATTTCCGTAAGTGAATCTGGTTTTTTCACTGAGTGTACTAATTAACTAAAATTGTTTCTATCTTAAGCATGTGAACCAGATTTCAAAAAGACAAAGAATTCGTTTTTATTGTAGTTCATTTTTGTAAATAAACTGTGAGAGGATACATAATTTGGTTAAAGTTGAAGCAATCATTACAACCAGTTGATGTAATATCTGTCCATATATGTGTGTATTATAAAGTTGCCTCATTTCAACCTAGTATTCGGCATTATTTAAAGATGTGTGTAGGTGTGTTAAGCACTTAAACAAGTATACTTTAGATATGGATCATTGTATTGCACGGAGAATTGGGTCTATGGCAGGGAAGTAAAACACGAGAAAACATTTTTCTCATTTGTGATAAACTTTTAAGTCACACAGAAAAAAAGTAGTTACTTTAGACAATGGATGTCTTGATGAGTAGAATTTGGAACTTTCAGCGTGAAATGAATAGGTTGGCATATTTGAACAACAAGATTTTAGATGCCTCGAAAAGTTTAGAAATCCAAAAATGTGGAATGAGATCTATGAACGGTGATGAAGGTCTCATTACTAATAATCCATTGTTCGCACTCGTACATTATTGCAGGTAGAAGAAAGGTAAATACTAGTATCAATTAAGTAATGAATAACATTAGGAACAATAAAAAAATACTAGGAAATTATTCAATGACCCTTATTATGTGAGGTAACAATTTGTCTAGACGTATATAAAAACTTTAACATAAGAATTAGTCTAACATCTACTGATGATGCTAAACGCTTGTCAAAAACTAGCATTTTTGTTCTGGTGAGGAAAAAGTGTTTTCAATAGAATATGAATGTCAATAATCGAAGTGGCTATATAGCCTCAGCTTGAAAGCTACAATACTTTCGAGATTATATTCTCCCAGAATGAAGTGTCATTCTTGGACGTATTTGGAATTGCAACAAAATGAAATAAGATTCATAATGCTGTGCAAATTATCACTTGATATGAGCTGATACGGCTAACCGAAGATTTCAAATAGAAACGATATTTGCTTTCGATGACCAAATATATTTGGGTCAGGTTGCATAAAAAAATAGATCCTTCTATATTATGTTGTGTAGAACATTCATGTGACTGTTCTGAATGATCTGAGAAAGAAAATATTATTTTTATATAACCCAATACTCGTCATAGAGTATTCACGAAATTTGTCATTTTAGAGAAACCCTTTATTTCCTGTATTATCTAAAATACAGGCTTCAGATGTTTTTTGTTCGCAATACTAAAATGACGAAGTGAAATCCAGTAAATGGTACCACGAATACTGGTTGATGTTTTATCAAGTTTGTTACCTATTGAATATTGTTCGCTATTGGTGTAAAGTACATTTTCCATAATGAGATCAGATCATGATAAAAGAAAAAATAGAATCGTCATGAATCGTTGAAACCCGCTAATGAAATTTTTCTTGGTGGTTAATCATCAACCACTTGTTTACTTGTTTATTTTTCATCAGATATTCTATGCTCATATAAATATTCTATGATTTTGAGTCCTTTCACAACTTTGAATTTTATTGAAATGTTAAGCTATGGATATCAACCAAATTTATGATTTCAGGTATACTTCATGAGTAACTTTTTTTCAAAAGAAAGGGGAAAAATCGCACTACTTTTTTCGATAAATTGAAGGAAACATAGTTAAACATATAGATAGATGAATACAGATTATGTTTTAAAAAATATGAAAGAAGTGAAGAAGAACTAGACCTCCATTTTGGAAAAGAATGAAAGCAATCTTATTCAGTAGCTGAAAAAAGTTCAAACATACGCGAATATTTTTAAATTCGAGTGTCTTTATCAAGTGGAGAGCTTCGATTGTATTGGGGAAACGTTTTCCATTTCACTGTTATATTGAATGACACAAAATATTGATTAGGTACCGTTGCGTAGATATGTGGGGGAAACAAAAAAATTCGAAATTCTATTTCATCATTTTTCCTCATCTGTTCAGTATAATTTCCATACGCCACTGCAAGAAATAGATTAAGACAAAAACGTCGGTCGCATCTGAGAATTTAGTGCCTACTATTTTGGAATTGAAGTATAGAGACAGTAACGTTTCAGACTTTTTGTTGTTGCTTGCGACACCCATCTTCTCTCGACACTCATTCCAATCTTGCTCCCTGCACTAGTTTCTATTGTCTTGTTGGATGTTTATCATACTTTTGGTTGTTTGTGATATGCTTCCGCCTGCGATCTAGTGCAATATTCGAAGAAGATGGCACGAACTGTCTCTGTACATTTTCGCCCTGTTTGCAGTTAATATTTCCATTATACAGCCCTATTTTGTTAAAATATCCTTTTAATGCACAGTGTTTGGTGAATGAACCTGTAATTTTTGAATACACTGACCTACTACTTGGTTAAAATCAATAACAGTACACAATGAAACATCTACAAATCATCAACCTTAATTATAAAAACAGGTATCCAGCAGGTACAAAGAAGGTATAAATTATTGTTACTTATGATTTGACTGATTCCAGTAAATTTTCCATGATAATGTATTTAAGAGTGATGAAAGTGACTTTTTGTTGGTCGTTCGATAAGAAATTCGATTGTTTACGTTTATTGATTTTCAAGGATTCCAGCACGTTAAAATTCTGTCCTTTATTTTATTTATATAGTACATTGTAGTCTATGTTTAAATAGTGGTTGGTTTTTAACAGATGCCTTGCATAGGATGAACTGGCTTTCTATTCAATCAAAACATCATTTGTGATCGGATATTCAGTTTTTGAAATTTCTAGATGTTCTTCCAATATAAACTTTTGGGCACGAGCCACATTCTAGCTCATAAACGCCCGATTTGTTGTTCCTGTCGATGTTGGATTTATTATTTTTATATGTCTATCTAAGATATTATCGGTCTTATATGTTATGTTGATGTTCGGTTCAGTTAGTAGACTATTTGTCTTTCCTGATGCATTTCATGTATATGACGACAAATACAGACATTCCTTCAATGCATCAATTCCATTCACCAAAACATTAAATTTACAATTGAACTTCAAACCAATAATTTTTTTATATCTGATAATTACAAAAAGCAACAACAAAAATGATTTACATTATTTCGCAATTTACCAAGGCAATACACAACTATCAATACCCATTTCAATCACCCTTTTCAACATAAACTAGCAGCTCACCACATCTTGATCCACATACTCATTAGTATCCCTATGTCAACAGAGAGTTGAAAAGAACTGAATTTGATAATACAGATGGCGGTGAATAACAACTTCGACAAAAAACTATTTGAACAAGCCGTTAAACAATTATACACTGACATATACAGGAATGGCATCATTATAAATAAGTAGACTACTAACTAAACGAAAACATAGCATACAATATTGATAACACGTTAGGTAGACATATGAAAAACAACAGATCCAACATCGGCAAGGAGAACAAATATGGTGTCTATAGGCTGAAATATTGTTCCTGCCCAAAAGTTTATATTGGAAGAACATCCAGAAATTTCAAAACAAAAATTTCGGAACACAAGAGAAGTTTGGAATTGAAGGAAACCAATTCAACCTATTCGTGCCATCGGGTTGGAAACAACCACAACTTTGACATAAACTGCGATGTACTACATACAAAAAATCAAAAAATATAGGGCAAAAATTAAACCTGCTGGAATCCCATAAGAAGTTGATTTATCACCACTCGTAAATTGATTTTCATGCTGCTGGATATCTGTTCATATAACTACCTGTTTACGAATAAGTAATCTCTATTAGTTAAGGCTGATATTTTGTATATACTGCATTGTGAACTGGTGTGAGTAACAGTACAACTGAAAAAACTAATGTAATAGTGAATAAGTCTATATTGTGAAAATTGGTGATTACTATCTTGAATAATCTGATTTCAAATAGATACTTTTTCTGTTGAAGCAACTATTCGGTTCCTTTTCCAGATGCTACCTGTGTAAAAATTTCCAAGTGATTGATCCCTAGTATATTTTTCTACTATTTTTCAAGTTTAACCATATCCTAATTTGGTACTATACCAATGATTTTGCTATCACCTCAGCTGATTCAGGTCATCATGTAATGTCGTTGTAAGAATATTGATTCACTTATTTCGTTGAGGAGTCAAATTGATATTACTTGCGTATTGCAAGGTTGAACACAATTGCATCTGGCAGATTAAAGGTATTGACCGAGCTGTAACGAACATTTGTGGCCGATCATGGGGCACCCGCCCTATGTTCGGCTTTTGACCCGTATGAATTCCAATTGTTTCCGCCAATCATGTTCTCAAGAAGATATTTCTTTATTGACTTTCAAAGGTTTGTGACATTAATCGTGAAGTTTGTGTCAGAAAAATTCCTCGCTGGCATTGAATCGAATACATGTTCGTTCCTCCTCATACCTCATTCCGTGTAAATTGGTAAATTTTCCAATCTGAATTCGCCACTTTGTAAAAATAAACAAAATAGGTTCAAGGGTTTCTGGAATTCTGCTGTAGGTAAGGTACTTATTACTTCACTTACTCCAAAACTAGCAATTTTGCATATCGCCTAATTTGTTAATAGTGAACGTTTCATTTTTGATCACCGAACCAAAGATGTAATGTTTGAGATGTTATTGATAGGAAGAATTGGAAAATTTGTATGTTGTGAAGTGAATCTATCAAATGCACATTTTCCATAGCAGAACAATCCAATGTTTCACGGTGCGCGTTTCTCTAATCAAGTTAGCATCATCACTAGATGATAAAGACTTAGTCATACTCTTAGGCAGGCATAGAGATTCCAGTTGATTGGTCAATATTGAGGTTTGTCGTATGTTCAAAATTCTAGATTATCATTTTTACATATGCGGGCATTTGTAAGAGAGCTGTACATGATGATATAGTATATGCAAGGCTTTTTCGCTTCTGATTAGGATACTTACTCAGGAAGACATTGTTTCCCCTCCTGATACAGCTTCTTCGTCTGCTGTTCACAGATTTGTTGCAAGGCAGATTCACAAGAAGACCATGTTCTTGAAGAGGTGCTTTCTGGCTGCACCACTTAGCTCCTAAATTTGTTGACAGGATTCGGAGCTGAAAACATCATGCTCTTGATCCGATGTTGAAGGGATTAAAGTTGGTGTCGTTAAGTCGCCGATATCACAAATGTTCCGTTATGGACACTGAGTGAGTTCAGAGACATACAACCATTCGAGTCAAGACACCTGCAATGTAGGATGCGACCTTTATTTGAGGGGAGTAAAAACAACCTGAAGCATTCGAAATCGAACTATATTTTATATTATGTTATTTGACAGATACATAAATTAAATTTGAAATTATGTTACGGTGACGAATAGGAATCGGGAAATGTTGGTATGGTTATGACCGTCGTGTCATCATGTTGAAGTTCAGGAACTGATCGCGATTTGAGTGTTGACGTTCGGTATTGGCGCGGTTATAATTACTTGATGATTTGATTATCTGTTCAAAATTTGGAGTCCTTGGACAAGTACTAATAATAATAACGAGTGTGATAACAACTTAGATTTTTCCCAGTGTAGTGATTCCAACAGCGATGGTGAACAATGCGAAAAAGAGATACCAGTGAATAAGATTCGGATGCATTTGTATATTGAAACACAGATAGTATATTTCAATGTATATAAGAATCTACATCTCAAGTTTGGTTTCGAGGGAAACAAACTATTACAAACAACATCAGATTTTACCGAAATTCCTTGCTCAACTGTTCGTAAAATAGTCAAAAACAAACCTTATGAACGCAAGACGCGATGTGATACAGGATTACCAAAACCTATAGATGTTCATCTAATAAAATCATTGAGAAAATCAATATACGACTGTACTTGTGGTGCATTGTTTTGGAAACTTTGGTGTAGGAATGAATCTTACTGGAGATTTATCCCAATACCAAACCGTTATTTTTAACGACTGTTACAGAAGCAATGAGATTCCTACAATTGAAATCATGAGAAAGAAATTGAATACTTTCGGCCATAATGTGAGCTGCTGTGACAAAACTCTTCAGAATTGGATAAAGAAAATATGATTTAGATTCAAAATATTAAACAAACGTCACGCAGTTATGGAAAGCAGACGAAAAGTGGAATTGCGTAACCAATACTCAGAACAAATAACTAAATATAGACAAGAACAACGGCAAATTTTCTATTTGAACGAAACTTGGTATGACACCCACGAAACAGTTACGAAAGGGTGGACTAATGTTTCGAGAATGTGTACGCCTAACATGCCTGCAAACAAAGAATCGCGACTAATAATCATTGTGCATTGCGAAGGAAGTAAAGAATGGATTTCGAATTCTTTGAAATTATGTGGAAAAAACTTGAGGACCGCAAAGTTGACTATCATAAGAACATGAAAGCTAATATTTTCGGGGGATGGTTTGAAAACACATTGATCCTAAATTTGGATGCGAATAGTGTAACAGTTCTTGACAACGCTTTCTATCATTCGCGACAGCTCATCAAAGTACCGAATAAAAGATGAAATACAAAATTTTTCAATGGATAACAATTTTTATTTTGAAGAATACTATACCAAAAATCAACTATTTGAAGTTTTTCAGACAAAAGTATGGACACACCTTACTGGGACTTCTCCCTATTTTTGTGTTTTCAATTCCATCGAGTTGATTTGGGGAAAATTGAAACAAAGCATCAGGCGTAGAAATAATTTTACAAAAATGATAAGCAGGTAATAGAGCTAATTAAAGAAGGAGTACCTAATATTACCGAATAAGACTGGCAGAAAAAGATTAAAAAATTCATTTCAGTTGAAAAAGTATGTATGGAGACTGGACACGTCCATATTAATGGTTGAAATAAATTTATTATTGATTTAAATGACTACAGTAATAGCGAAACAGAGAATATGGAAGAGGATCTATCAGAAACTTTCGAAGAAAGTTATTGTGATTCTTAGGTAGGTTGTATATACTATATACATATTGTGGAAGTTTCATATCTTGTCTCAGTCAGATACAGTCATCAGAGATATAATCTGAGATCCAGTAGTAATCACAACATTTTTGTTTATTCTTGGCCCTCTTATGAATCATTGTGTTCAAAACAAGCAGTTTTTCCAATCATCAGAAATGCAATACTCTTTTCGATGCGCGTTTGACCAATCAAGTTGGCGTCTTCAAGAGATGATTTATTCTACGCGGAGGTTCCAGTTTTACCTTTTTTTGCCGATAAATAATAAATAAGTGTACTTCATAACCTTACCAAAAAGTTAAAGTTCTGCCACTGCCGGAAAATGCGGCGAACAATGCAATCATAATATCATATTTATGTCTCTAGGCCATCCCAAGGTTTTTGTTAGCTTCTAAAGTGGGAAGAAATTAGATTGCGGAACTTCAATTCTCAAATTGCATCAGGACGATTACACTTGAAATGAAGGACAAACGGATAACCGAGAAAAAATAAGTCATTTTGAAAACTGAATGTACTGTATAATTTTTGTTTTTCAGATCTAGCTTTCAATATACTTCAGTGGTCAATAATTGTTGGTCAGATCAGGATAAAATTAAGCATAGATGGAATTAAGAGAAATGCAGAAAAGTGTGATACGAGGGGTCCATGCAGAAGAGGGGAAAAATACAAATCGATTTCTATCCCTAGTTTGTAGTTTTCGAAACCAATTTTCTCATAGGTTGCAAAATATATTTCAGAATCTGTAAGAATAATTATGAAAAAAGCGAAGTCAAGTCATAATTAGACAATTCATATACATTTGTGCCCACCATATATTTTCCTGTAAGATTTTTTTCTCATACCATAAGTTTAATATAGAACTATTTTTTGTTTGTCTATTATTTTCAATAACAAGTCCATGTTGTAAATATTCCAGACACCGTGTTCTTTGAATTTTATTTAACGCTATTTCTACGCGGTAATAACTTTTGTGGATAAATATGGGCGATATTCAAACCCCCATAATCATTGATCAATGTCATTCAGGTGAAACAGATGTATAACTGGCAATTTTGTGAAAAAATGTGAAATTTGTCAAAGAATCAAAATTTTCCGGAAAAACCTCAGCACACCCCTCGTCACCAAAAACCCCTTTCGAACATATCAATATAGATATATTCGAAATCCCCACAAAATACTACGCTTTGACAATAATAGACGAATTGACTAAATTCACACAAGCATACGCTATAGAGGACAAATTATCGAAACCAGTTGTGAACACCCTTCTTCTTTACTTTCAACACTATGGTCCACCACTTAGGATATTTGCGACTACGGTCGAGAATTTATAAGTCAACTCATAAAAGAATTATGCTTTCTGTACATCAAACTCACATATTCGAGTGTAAATCATCCCCAATCGAACGTATAAATCGTAATATTTCACGCAACATTTACTGAAATGATTCGCGGCCATAAAGCCGCAAATCATGATGAACACCCCCTGAACGTCTTACCATACGTAGTTATTTGCTATAATAATACAAGAAACAAAACAACAGGTTTCACGCCGTATGAACTAATATTCGGACATACAGCTACCCAATCCCCAGAAATACTTTTATAACCAAAAAGACCTGGTCACAAAATATGTTAAAGGCCTTAAAAACCGCTAGACTTATTTCTATAAATTGGCTGGAGCAAAAACAGATAGACAAAAAGAAAAGTCCAAAATCAAATCTGATAGGACAGTTTCCGAAAACGTCCCCGAATATAAAGTAGGAGACAACGTTTATATAAAAGAGTTACAAATTTCAAATAAATTCGGACATAAGTTCAACGGACAATTCGAAACATTAGAAATATATCCCAACTTCGCGACGTTAGTGAATTGGAAAATGCGAAATAAAACTAAAGCAAATTTTGACCGCCTGAAACCTTTTCATGAACGATAATAATCTTTTTCAGGACACTCCTGCTGTTATCAACAGCCAGTGCCCAATACAACTTAGAATCAATTAATAACTCAATCGGCGTTTTCTTCTATCAAGAAGGAACCCTCAAAATAACCAATGACAAATGGATCCTTTCGGTCTACAAAGACGTTCCATCCACCAAAGACGCTCTATATAACAAAGACAAAATCCTAGAAAAACTTATTTATTTTTTCGACAGTGATGAGCTTAGAATACTAGCTTTTAAAGCTCAAATAAAAACACATATCAGTCTTCTAAGTCAAATATCAGACCCATTACAAGTAAAATTTAGACGTATCTTCACGGACACAGAAAAAATTTGAAAAAAGAACAAAATGTGTTTTATTAATTGGTGTAGGAATCTTTTGAAAAGCAATAACCAGAAACCTTAACGCATCCGATGGAGAATATATCACGGATTGTATCATTAAAATAAGTCAAGTCGAACACCAAATCGAAGATCTATTGAAAAATCAAATATCTGTAACCACCTCGGTGATCAAAAACTTCAATTCAACAATTCAAAAACTACCAGTCACCATAAATTGTATTGACAGAGAAATAATAACAAAAATCATCGAATCCAATACTCTCCTGAAACTTCAGCCTGAATGCAACGCCTTCATTGGAAACACGAGAGTTCATTCAAAATATTTCCTTGAAAGATACCAGAACGTAACTTACAACAAACATGCATTTCAGATAGCACATCGATGCTGTAATCACCTCCCAGAAAAATCAAAACACCCGCAGCTGAATCCCCTGAAATAAAATAAAATGAATGTCGACGATCTTAACATCGCCGAATATAAGCTGAACCAGTACTCGGATGAATTAGAGAAACTCATCAACGGACCGTTCGTGAA
>WOGR01001597.1:6306-16710 GCA_015342045.1 Leptinotarsa lineolata | reverse complement strand
GATAAATATGGTTGAACATCTAGAATAGCTGGATGATCGAAATCAAAAATATGTCCATATTTTTTTATGTTCGATGAGGGCTGTGGGGTTTTTTATATTCAGTTTCTTAGAGTCTCTCATGTGTTCTGAAACTCGTGTTTTAAGATACCGTCCAGTTTGATCAACATAGCATTTGTGACAGCTTCCACAATTCAATCAATTGGAGTTTTTTGTTATGGAAATTAGAATTGAAAATGGCAATTGCTCTTGATTTCAAATTGCTTTATTGTGGAAGGTATGTTTTGAAAAATAATTTAAAAATCTCTCAGAAAAAAGTTGATTTATGATACCAGTCTACCTTCAAAATTTGGTTTGCATCTTTAATTATGAAACACATGAGTGGCTCTAATATCATCAAAAAGTTTTTTATTAGTTTTTTTCATTTTCAATGAATCTGTTAGATCTTGTGAAGTTGGTCGAAATGTTAACAGCCTTGTTTTTTTTTCTATTTTCTCTTTCTCGATCGATTGTATATATTGTAATATTGTAATTGTGAGTAATTCAATTAAAACCTAACTCATTATTCCTTATGAAATTGAAACGATACTAATCGTTTAAGTTTTGTTGGAGGTATGTTTATGAAACTAAATTGTTACAGAGCCCTGAAGAAAAATTTAATTAAAATCGAAACGTTCCTTTAAGAAAAAATCAATCCTGTTACCCAACCAACCATTCTTCAGAAAAATTATTGGATCACTAAATTAGTTAACAAATTTTGTATATTCGGTGGGCTGAAAAGTTGGCAGGCTAACACACAGATAGTGCTACTAGTATTGAATCCATATGATTTTTAGTCAACCCTATCCTTCAAAAGATACGTGTACAAATTTCACAGCAGTCAGATCATTAGTTTGTGGGATAAAAAATTTTGAATGAAGCAACTTTTGTTAGTTTGAAGAAAATGGATAAAAATAAATTTCGTGTGTTGAAGCTTAATAAACATCATTCGGATTTTGCGTCAGGAAAATCAACCGTTGAGAAGTGGTTTGATAGGTTAAAACGAGGTGAAATGAGCTCCCAGGACGATGCACGCAGTGGACGCCCCGAAGAGGCTGTTGCCGACGAAAACATCAGAAAAGTCCACAAAATAATTTTGTAAAGTGAATTTGATCGAGATAGCGGCTCTAAAGACATCAAAGAAACGTGTTGGACATATCGTGCATGAATATTTGGGCATGCGAAAGCTCTGTTCAAAGTGAGTGCCGCGCAACCTCACAATCGACCAAAAACAACAACGAATTGTTGAATCTAAGCAGTGTTTGAAGCTGTTCAATCGTGAAAAACCCGAATTTATGCGTCGATATATGATAATGGATAAAACATGGCTCCATCATTTCACACCAGAATCAAAACAATCGTCATCTGAATGGACTGCAAGTGGAAACCGACACCAATGCGTTCAAAGACGCAACAGTCGGCTGGCAGGATTATGCGTATGATATACCATGCGGATGCGCATGGTATAATAATTATTATTGTTATTAATCACAGAATATTGAAACTACACAGAAGCTAAAGTGAAGTCGGCACCTTTGATTTTGAGGAGGCAGATTTTAGAAAACTTGAAATCATATTTTGATTGAAATCGTGCTTCGCAAACTGAGGAAAATTACTATGTTGGTCGTCCGTCATGGCAGCGAATAGCAGTGAAAGTTAAGAGTTCCTAAATAATGGGCAAATTACTGAGGAAATAAAGTGTGAAAAAATTAAGTGCTGTAAATATAAACAAGTTGTGATATGTGTTGTGTGTGGAAGCTTTTTTCATAAGAGCTGTACTGCAAAAACCATACAAAACAGTTGATGACTCAAAAATTGTGTGGGAAAGTAAAAATAATTCAACAGAGGATGATACTTCTTTGAATTTCTGTTTAAAACAATTAATAAACGAAATGAATCTGAAGTTTGCAATTTTACATGGAAATGAAAAACTTTTGGAGGATAAAATTGATTTTTTGAATGAAACAAATAGAAAACTAATCGCCGAGCTACAAGTGTATCAGAAAAAAAATATCAAGCAATTGGATTACTGAAGGTATCAAAATTTTAACAAAGACAGAGAGTAAACTTTTCAAAGAAATACTAGCGTCAAATGAGTTCTATTGCAAATATATAAATATATTGAAAAAAGTCATTGAAGCAGCTGAAATAATAGCAAATCATATGTATATTGAAAGTGCGCAAAATAAAAACAAAGCTGTTCGGAACGTAGTCAAAAAGTATATAGGTAAATCACCAAATAAATCAGTTTCAATAATTGGATATGCAAATAAAAAATAAGCTGAAACAATCAATCCTAGATAAAGCAAATGAAAATTTTACTAGTCAATGTATGAATTCAAAAACAAATAGTTTCTAGGAAAAACAAATTACAACCTTACCAAATTCATTATTTTCGAAACCAAGTGAAATATATGATATAATTACCTCACTAAAAAAACAAAACATCAGCAGGAGACGATGGGATACCGATAAAAGTATTAAAATATATATCTGAGGAGATTTGTTATCCTCTCAGCTACATAATAAACCTGATGTTGACCAAAAGAATTTTCCCAGATAAGTTGAAGATTACTGCAGTCAGAGTCATATGAAAAAAGAGAAAATTGAAATTGGCAGAACTATCAACCAATAGCTCCTTTATCAAATATCAGTAGGGTTTAAAAAAAAAATAATATATTTCGTTGATTGTCAAAATAGTTTCAGAAAAAGTAAATCTGCTATACTAGCATTATATAATGCCAACCAACCTTTCTTCGGAAAAAATAAAGGTGGGAGTTCCACAAGGCTCTATACTTAGACCATTAATATTTATTTTGTATATCAATAACTTGCCTACTATAGTTGACCAAAAAATTATCCAATTTGCGGATGACAATTCTTTAATATTCAGCGATATACCTGGAAATAATATAAAAAAACAATAAATCGAATTCTCTAAACATACTAAAAAACTGGTTTGGAATGAATAACATGCAAATGAATATTAATAAAACTCAACTCATGAAGTTTTCTACAACGCAGCAAAATGGCCCTTTTTTACTACTCCAGGATGCAGACGAAATTACAGCTGCTCATTATGTAAAATCATCAAGAATCACAATAGATCCCAGACTGGATTGGAAAAAACATGTTGACCAACTAGCACAAAATATGGCAGGTTACTGCTATGCACTCAAGGTATTGGCTCAGACAGTAAATACAGAGGCTGCATTAACTGCGTATCATGCGTACATTCAATCTCGTGTTACATATGGGACTATTTTCTGGGCAAATTCTACAGATGCCCACAGAATTTTGGTAATCCAAAAAAGGTGCTTGGGAAACATACTGAGTATGAAACAGAACGATAGCTGTAAAGACATATTTCCAAAGGTAAATGTGCTTACTCTGGTGGGACTGTATATATATGAAGCAGTAATATTTGTTGGGAAAATAATAAATTTTTCAAAACACAAGAACACGAATACAATTCGAGATTCAAAAACATTGAATTACGGATTAAAAAAATATACTTATATTCAAATAAATGTGGAAATTTCAGTCATAAATATTTTCAATCATTTGTCTAATAATCTGAAAAAATACCACTTAATAGAATGAAGTATCATCTTGAGCAGGTAATAATACAAAAGACTTACTGTAAACTGGAGAAATATTTTAAAGATAGTCCTATATAATTGGGTGATGTATAAAATAATACTTAAAATGCTCCATAGGTGAAAACCTTTTTAATGTGTGATCTTAGTTCATTATCTATTATATTTTCCCCCTACGGATTTTCTCTTCTATTCTTTTTTAATTATTTATATATAATCTATTTATATTATTGACGTGTTCTACATCCGTTTGGGTATTATGTCCTATACACATGAACCAATAAAGGATATCTATCTATCTATATAAAACTTGCTACATAAACTTGTTATATAAAAATAATTCGAAACAACGTCAGTACTTGATGATGGTATAAAAGGTTGAATGTTTTGTTGAATGATTTAAGAAGGCATTCCATAATTTTCTAAAAGTTATCCAATCATCAAGAATAAATAAAATACCCTTACCTTTTCCAAAAACAGTACATATCCGATAGAAAATAATAATATATTCGGAAAATGTTTTTTATTCACAAAACAGTGAAAAAAAAGAAGATAGTCAAATAAATAAATCAAATCAACGTCAATCAAAAGTTTTTCATGAAAAATTATTCACACGTTGAAATATTCATGAGTTCTATATGGTTGTAAATTGATCAAACAAAGCTTCCTGCAAATTTTTCAAATTTGTTGAGACTTTATTAACAAGTTTTGATGAAATCAAATTCCCTTTTGTCAGAAAATTTTCAGACTTGGTATTATTTCACTCATATACAATCATATTCAAAAGGCATTCATGTGGGCAAGTTGAATATGAAAAAAGTATTTCGTTTCTCTAAACCTTAGTATTCCTATTTATTCAGAATAATTATCTGCATTCAAAGTTCAATAAGTATATTATGAATGTTGATTCTTAGATTTTCACTTTATCATTGAGCCAAAGCCTCACGGTTATCAGATAACACTCAGTATGTAGACATAATTTATTTCACAATATCCCTAAAAATTCCATAAAATCCACAAATGAAATTTTCAATGCAATACTTCTTGATTCATTTAGTAAACCTTGTTACAATAATAATTCAGGAGTACATCAATGAACAAAACAACATACCTAATAACCTAAACATATTCAAACGTCAAATAATATAATAATGCCACAACACAATGACACACAATGACAGTTGATCACAGACGTGCTATTGAGACTTGTAACAATAAAGATCCAACTCAAAATACATTCATAAATGTGATAGAATGGTCAATTTTCTATTTTTTTATAGTTTCTTTTATCAATTATGATATTTCTATTCGTATATTTTGAACAGTTAAATATTCTAAATCTAATGAACAGTTTCAATACGTATGAATGAGAAAATGTAAAGTCAGGGATGGAAAAATTCAAAGTTTTAAAGTATGAATGGAAAATTCCTTGAGTACAACTAATTTTATCAAACATGGAGCAAAAACATGTCTCTAATCTATAAATATACTCAACAAAAAAGTCACTAGAAACCCTTAACCCACCATATATACTTTTATCGCATTCATAAGCTTCATAATACGTAAATAATTTACTTGCATCCAATTTTTCACATTCGACACATATTGGCAGGTGTGAACATTGAGAGTTTTCTCGATCAAATAGCCACACACATAATAATTAAATGCATTTTGTGTTGTTATATTTTCTCCTCTATACTCGTAATTTGAAAGTGATACTGCTTTGGAAAAATTTTCATTATCTCTTTCAGGAACAATTACATCTGTTGACTTCAAATTCATTAACAGTTTATCGTGATCGTCCACACGATTCATATGATTCAAACGTAAATAATTTTGGCAAAAATTTTTTCTGAATGCCCTCTCGAATTTTATCGGTTTTGGATTCATACTGTTGCCTCCTTGCTCCTTGCCTCTGAAGAAATTTTCAATACAATCTGGATTCACTCTTCTAGTTTGCAGATATTCAAAATCTGCCAGTTAAAATTTATCCCATAACTTTTTGACTCCATTAATGGTTATAATCCAATACTTCACTGATTTATATTTTGCCTGCAACTTTTCCATTTATCATTCTATTTTTGAAGAATGTCATCATTTTATCCATATAATCAAGCTGGTATTTGTCTGCTTCAAAAACATTTTTGAATTTGTTTTGACTGCTTCGATGAGAAGAATTCAAGAAATCAAAAAGATTATTGCATTTTTCTATTACTCCAATAGTCCCTGCTGCTGCTGTAGGAAGTGCACCAAGACTCAATTAAATGTATATTCATACCACATGCAACTCTAATACTCAGTATAAGTAGCTAGCCTCACTTTCATTTTTTCAAAATTTGTTGGATGAATGTGGGAATTGGTGAGTTTTGGTTCACTCTTATAAAACTCTAGCATATCACGATTATAAAAGTGTTTCAAGTACGATCAGGATGTCTATTTTCCATCAAAACAAAATGCATTTTCAATCAAGTTATTCCTTGTGGCTTTGAGCAAGTGACAAGTATCGAATAAATAAATTATTTTTGGGGCCAGCTATTTCAAATTCAGTATTATTTGTAGATGCTCTAAGAAACTCAGCAATTTGACCCCATATCACTCACAAGACTGTCTACAGGTGAACCCAAGCTAGTTAATTTGGATACACACTGTTCAATAAGGATATGTAGCTTTTTTGCCTCAACCTGTGAACCCGTGAAACAATAAGCAATTGGTTGTTTCCAATAAGAGTACAAACCTCTTGCCTGCTACTATAACTAGAGCATTTCGAGCAATTGAAATATGCTCTACATCACTTCCAGTACCACTCAGTCCAAAAATTTTTTCTCGACCAGTATGGTAAAACAAGTTAGACTCACGAAGCCTTTTCGTCTATACGAAGCGTACAATGTTTGTCTTGAGGTAGCATTGTTTCAATCTTTACTTGAAGAGCTGAGAATAATGGTTCATTATCCAATCCCCCAATCGGAAAATACGTTTTTCAGTCATCTTTTTCAAGCTCCTCTCAGTTGGAAGACACATTAGTTTTCCTTTGAACCTGTAAGCCAGAGAACCCAAGAAATAAAGTTTTGAAGCAAACTGCTTATAGCTCTTCGAATAACTTCTACCTCATGGTTTTCTGTCTTTTAATATTGCCTGAGCTTTGACAATTTCTGCCAGTGGCATGTTCAGGAATTTTTCACGGAGATAGTTGAAGTCCTCCAGACATAAGTTGCGTTTCTTCAAAAGTGCTCCCTTTTTTGCCTTCCTCAAAGCCTTGATTTCTCTCAACTCCACTTTACGAGGAGATCTAGAGCTCAAAATAGTTGGTGTCGAAATTAAGGCAGACAGAAATGGTGAAGAAATTTTGGTATGACATACCAAATCATCCAAATAACTCCTACCGCCAGTTTCCGAGTACTAAGTACCACTTGGAACCTCAATTAAAATATTTTTGTAACTCAAACTGATGAAATATTTGGAATGTAACTGTACCTTGTATGGCAGAAGAGCACTGAGTGGAAGCTGTTCACGTATAGTCAGTGGGCATACTTGAAGACTGGCTATAAATCAAATCATACAAAGGAACAATTTGTTCAGGCCAGTCTCAAACTCCCTACACTGTAGGTTAATGGACTGACACCTAGCAGAAAACAATTACTCCCCTGGCTAATACCACGAAAGGCGTTGGATTATATCCAAAAGATGTTACTGCAGGAATCTTCACTGAAGTATTTCCTGCATATGCTATTGGCGATACAACTGCCGAAATCGATTTTCAATTATTGAACGGGCACATCTGCAGTCCGGTTTCGGGCTATTTGGCCTCTCGTCAGTGCAAGGTAGTGGCCATCATCGACATTATGATTTGATTTGATTGACTATACTTGAAGAGTTTTCTATCCTTATACGAGGAATTGAACGAATTTCGAATATGCGGTTGGTTAGTACCTCGTTCAACAGGTGGGGCAGTGACAAATATGTTATTTGTTATTCGCTTCAGCTTAGTTCGAGGAATGATATATTGCAAGGAATTCAAATTTTAATTATGGAATATCACCAACTCTATGTTGAAGATGGCCACTACCTTACACTTACTAGAAGCCAAATAGCCCGAAACCGGTCTCCAAATGTGCCTGTTCGATGATTGAAAATCGATTCCGGCAGTTTTATTGCCTACAGTATATGCAGGAAATACTTCAGTGAAGATTCCTGCACTGACACCTGTTGGATATAATCCAACGCCCTTCGTGGTGTTAGCCAGGGGAGTAGTTGTTTTCTGATAGGTGTCAGTCCATTAACCTACAGTGTAGGGAGTTTGAGACTGGCCTGAACAAATTGTTCCTTTATATGATTTACCCTTAGATATTCTTCTCACGTGTTTTTTATTCTGAAAAGATCGTGTAATGGCCTGAGATTGATATACTCAAATAAAATCATTCTGAATAAGCGATTAAAAACTTCATTTCAATCTCTCGTCATATCTCACGCAAACTACGCCGATGTGGTTTTGGTCCTTCCCTTTTGAAATGTGATAAAAATAGATTGCAAAGATTACAGAACACCTGTGTTCGTCTCATATGCGGCTTACGTAGGAGAGACCATGTAACAAATGCTCTGGGTTGGATGAACATGAATGACAGAAGAGAGCACTTCACGCTTTCTGCTTATTCAAAAAAATCCTAACCAGCAAAAGTCGTCCTTATTTATACCATGAAATAAGATTCAGTCCACCAAGTCACAGAACAGCTCTCTGTTAAATTTCATTTTTTCATTAGGTAACTTGGCTAATGAATAGGATTCCACCTGGTTGTAAAGACTTACCTTTGATTTCATTCAAGAAATTTTGAACTGACAAATTGAAATTGTTTCTTATCATTAAATCATACTGATAGTTATTATGGACATATATACTGAGTGAAATATCAATTTTGCACCAAAAAACTAAATTTCGCACCGAACTGTTATTATAGCGATATGAGGGAAGCGCCTGAGGTGTATATGAGATACTAGTACTCTTTATGAGGCTAGAACAATAAAATAATGGATTTTGTTACATAGGTGGCTGTGATTTCAAATCTGAATATTGTTTCCAAATTTAAACAACTTTTCAAAATAAACATATATAAATCACATATTTTCTCACCGCTATCTTGAGTATACCAGTTGACAACGAAATCATTGTACACAGCGCCATTCAGTTGTTCCTGGTGTGAGAAATTTCAAATTCGGAAGGATTACATATTTCTAAAGAAAAAATATTTAAAAACTATTTCGGTTGAACCAAGTCAAGAATTTTAAATAGAACCCTGTATATTCTTCAAATCAATGATAGAATATCAAATTCTCTTTACAAAGATATAAAACAAGTGACAATTTATTTTCGTAGGAGCCATTTTCTACAAATTCAACATGGCGGTAGTATGTCGTCGTCTTTGAAAATATTGTTTAAAAACTTGAAGCTGTGAGGAACAAAAGACGACGTCTGCTCAGTTTTCAAATAAAAATCGAAAACGTATTCGTGTTATTTATAATCAGCTACGGATATCGAAAATAAAACATACTTTCACCTGCTTTGGTAGACCATCATCAACACGGTTAAATAATAAACCAGTTTTTCCAGCTACAAAAAACGTGGTGAACATCGAGTTCTTATGACGACAGTACTCAACCTTTCCGAAAATAATAATACATAATAATGCATGCGACATGACAGAATTGCGTCTATATAGAGATCAATACGGTTACAAGTTTGTAACTTCTATCTAAGGAAATGAACTTGCTATACAAGGTCAACAAAGCAGCCTTAAGTCTGACCTCCTGGCTTAGGTGAACAAGCTGGAGCTCGTGAAGTTCTTTATATCGGGTCTGACAGCTGTGGTCAGGGTCGGGTTCGCATTTGAAAGGGTTCCGTTAATGGTTTGGGTACCGCAATTTTTCACGTAAGCGAATAAAACAAATGTTTCACTTTCCCGTTTTACTTTCCGAAACCCTACTATACCAGGTGAATAAAATTTATATGGATCCATAAGATTCTCAACAGTAACAATTATACAGGAGAGTAACGCGCGTGGAGAGTGTCAAAAAATGTTTTAAATAGATTCTGTAGAAACATGCTGATAAAGGTATTCTACGGGTGTTTCTTGGCCTGCCCAACCTTGGATTTTCAAATAAGGATCTTCATTTTTAACATCTGTTTCAAATTTTCTGGGATATATTCGATGAATTCATAAAATATACAGGGTGCTTCAAATTCGATCCTCACCTTTGGGATCTCGAAAACTATGAGACACGAAGATTGTTAAATTGGGGCAAAGTTGCGCATTCACATGACTAACAAAATCCCACTGAGAAAGTTCTGAAATTCCGGGTATATCCGAAAAAAACAGAAATTTCGGATAATGGTTTTAATTTTTTTTTGGCTTTATTTTTCGAATAATTCTAAAATAAATTGCACTTCCACATTGCCACTTTTCCCTGCTACATAAGGGTGTTTTCAGATTTTCTATCCGACGTATTGTCTTCCAGCCATCATCATCAACTTTATTTTTTCTTATGGGCGCTACATTGGATTCTTTCTGTTTGGAATAGAACCAGATTTTACCTTTTCAATGATGTATCATATCATTAACAACCCCAGGCAGTTCCGAAAAATTCGACCTCAAATGCAATTTAGTATTAACGTGTGGGCAGGAATTTACAAAGATAGAATTTTGGGTCCTCATTTATTTGACGGAATTATGAATGGAGAAACCTATCACCAGTTTTTGATGTCGATTTTCGAAGACTATTT
>WOGR01001596.1:0-19467 GCA_015342045.1 Leptinotarsa lineolata | reverse complement strand
GGGTTAGCACAGTTTTCTGGTTCGGTACAGTGTTCCGAGCTTTCGAGAAGCAGCATTCGCAATTCCAGTGACCTGATTGTGCCTAGACATGTTGGTGTCCATTTTAACCCTCAACAAACTGATAGAAGCAAAAAGCGAAATTTTCTGTCCTGACATTATTATATCCGGTTCGGAGACATTCATCTTTTTGGGGAAAACCGATGTTTTGATTTTCGTGTCATTGAATTGAATCTGAATACTTTCACTTCAATTCGAAATCACCCCTAGTTCCTCATCAAGATATGCAACTTTCTGCTGCCGGTGAAGATGTGCATCCGCAGCTGATGTCCTGGAATTCAAACAGAATGACGAGACTGGTGTGCTGTCGTCAGCAAAGCTATATATTGGATTCTTGAACGGCGAAATCTATGGAAATAATCTATTGGCATAGCAGAAGCTGAAAATTTGCTATTAAAGGCAAAACTGGAAGCACTGGCGGAGAGTTAATCCAAAACAAGAACCTTTTCCAATCACCAGAAATGCAATAGGTACTACTTCCGGCTTTCATTTCACGTGTTTCTGGAATATTGGTAAAATTTGTTTCCAAAAAGAATGCTCATCCAAGTACATTCATAGATTCTACATGGAATGTAATATGTGATAGAACGCCATATAATAATTAGATATCACTTCAACAGCAACACCAATCCAACAACATGAAAATCAACTGATTCAACAGCCAACGACACCTTCAATAACTAACGTCACATCTTATATTTCAGGACTATCTGAATGAATACAACAAATTTGCAATAATAGTTAGAACATCAAAGGTCTACAAAATGCAAGAAAATACGGAAACAATTATTTGAAAACGAATTCTATAACATTTTTCATTCTTGTGATACATTGAGGCCATTGAACGTGTGCGAAAATGATGTTGAGAGTAGATTACGCATGGACTATTAACAAGATACAAATTGTCAGATCATGTTAAAATTCCTAGACAATCGAATGAAATGAAATAAAACGAAAATGGCCACTGATGCTATGCAGCAAAAATTCAAATAATAATCGTGTTTTCTTATATGTATGGTAAATGCCCTGCAGTTTATACAGGTGTGGCCTGTATAAACTGCAGGGCATTTACCAAATCATATTCTATGTATACCTGAGTTTTTCATTTTAACCCGTTTAGGTTTTCCATTGAACAGAATCTTGTCTAAATTATTATTACTTATGAAAGCTGTTGTTATTTTGTATTTGAAGAAGTAGTTTTGGATTTTTTCTGCAAGTTTACCTGAGTAATTGATGCTGCTATATCTACACATATTGTGTTCTCTGATATTCAATGAAAGCCATGGAAATTAATAAATCATTGAAAATTGAAAAACACAAAATATATACCCCTCAACGAGTAATTCGATATATGTAGGTCTCCACTCTTAAATTCATCAATTTGGCAACGCCGGTTATCTCTATAACTTCATAGTTGGTACCCCTATTCAATCACTACCTAGGCTCCCAGACTACCCGTAACCCTATATAATCCGGATGCACACTCCGAAAAGTTAGTTAGTTAGTTTTACTTGATAATGGGCTAAGCTCCGAGACCGGTCGTAAGAATGAATAAACGCAAAGGAAATTAGACAAATAGGTGTTTTCATTCATCTTATTGAAGTGATCATAAATTTCCACGAAATAAACAAGTCATCAATAACACAGATTATATCAAATAGCTTATTGGAAAAATACTGCATTGGTCTGACTGTTCTGAAGAGAGACGAGAAGGTGATAGAGCGGCAACAAACTAACAACAAAGAAACATTTGTTCTTCATTAAAAGTTTCAAAATCAATCAGATTGATATGTGTCATATGTCGTATCAACTTTAGCATATATTGATGAGAAAGAGACAAAAATTTTCAGAATTGAAAGATATTATTGTTATTTTCTCCTGATAACGCAGATTCGTACTATAAATAAAATTCTCAGTTTTCTATTTGATGAGCAAAATGTCAACGGAATCAGAAATTGAAAGAAGATTCTTTGCCGAGAAAAAAAATTGAATTTGAGTTGCAAGTTACAGAAGTGTACCAAAGTGTGACCCTTCTATATTTGTAAAGCCATTGCCCATTCTCAACGCCACCTTCACAAAATCTGTGATCGAGTTACTCAATTCAATAAACAATCGTTAGAATCTTCATAATATATAATGACAAAATTTATAGCAGATGCTTTTTTTCTATTTCCTCTAAATCAATTACCATATAGTATTCCATACTAACTGGAGTATGACCAAGCTACTGTTTTTTGAAACATGTGTTGCGCTTTTGTAACCTGTTTATTGAAAATCTCACAAGGAAGTGTTACCGAAATATATATTATTCCTTCTTCGGAAAGGAAGTTTTTGGCTTTCTACCACTTCATTTTGATACAAAAAAATGTGGCAAACTTCCAAAGAAAAGAAGGAAGCAATCACTTTTAAAAGAAGTAACTCTAAACATTGATGTATAGATCATGCAAAAAAGTAACTTTCAGACACGAAATGAAACAAACAGCCTTTCTGAAACAGCTACTTTCACATAAACATTGAATCACACGAAAGAAGAAATTCTTTCGAAACAGATATTTTTATATGTACACTGAAATATAGAAAAAATACTAGTTTCCACTCAGTTTTGTATTCCAAACATTCGTTATAGAATCAATTCAGATATCATTCACAGGATTTCTACACATTTCACTTACATGGAACTCAGCCATTCCACTGGTAGACATCGATTTTTCGCCGTGAGACACTTGCCTTAGGGCTCTTCAGTACCAATCTGGATAACATTATAAGAATAAGTCCTAAGGCAAGTATTTTACGGTGAAACATCGGTGTCTACCAGTGAGGATGGCTGAGTTCCATGTAAGTGGAATTTTTTTACATTTCATTTAGTATATTGTGTAGAAATCCTGTGAATGATATCTGAATTATTTCTATAAAGAATGTTTGGAATACAAACTGAGTAGGAAAAAGTGTTTTTGTATAATTGAGTGTTCATATAAAAGTATTTGTTTTGAAAGAATTTTTTCTTTCTTGTAATTCAATGTTTATATGAAAGTAGGTGTTTCAAAAAGGCTGTTTCTTCCATTTTGTGTCTGAAAGTTACTTCCTTGCATGATCTACACATCAATGTTTGGAGATACTTCTTTCAAAAGTGATTGCTTCCTTCCTTTCTTTGGAAGTTTCCCACATTTTTTTATCAAAATGGAGTAGTAGAAAGCCATAAACTTTCTTTCCAAAAAATCAATCATTCCTAAAAATACAACCCCTTCAATTTGAATATTATTCCTGATATGTCTTAGATATAGTTAATATAGTATTTCACTTTTGAGAAATGACAGTTGCTCGCTTGAATGATTCAAGACACGCACTTTCGGCTCGCATCGACATATTCCATTCTTGCGTCTGAAAACTTCATTTTCTAGAGTAATGGCCACATCTTTCTCTCGTTGAATAATGTCATAACCACTGCCTTTACTGAAAAGGTAGTTTTTTTTTGTTTGAATATGTTTCTTCATTGCTTCTCCGCAACATTTTTTCTACAACTTTTTCACATCGGATTCGTAAATACTTTTTTTCTCTTGAAAGGAGCGAGCATTTTGGCAACCGAGTATTGACCATCCTTGCACATAGCTGTGCCATATTGATGATTGGTCAAAAGCCCGAAAAACGTGTCTATGGTGAATAACCAAATGGCTCAGTTCATAATGTCTTCTTCACTTTCGTTTGGTGTTTTATTATTAGGTGTTGATAAACTATAATTTGGAAAATATGTTATTCATTTTCTTATTTGAATTCTTCACCTCAGTACTTCATTATTGAACGTTGTGAGCAGGCAACTGTTCAAAGAAACCGGTAAACGTAATAGAAACCAGGCCAAATTAGAGATATGTTATGATAAAAGGCGAGTAATTGTCGTTTCCTTATCATAGGTAATGCTATCGTTTGTGTTTCAAGTTCATGCACCCACACAGTATAGCGAGTAATGAGCATTACGTAAATGCTTTTAGAAACATCTTTTCAATTGGATACTTCTCAGTACTACAGTTATTGAGACGATTCGTACAGGTAGAACTGAGAAAAAAACACTACCACCTATTAACTCGTAAAATAAGGCCAAATTGGTAATACTCGATTTTGAGTAGCACTGCTACATATCATGGAGACGTTTATGAAGAATATTATCATCAATTGATGAAAGTAGTGCGCGAAATTCAGGATTACCTAATGATGGGTCCGTTCTAGCATTTTTCGATGAGATACCATTGCAATGGCTCAAGCTATATTGCTTCAAGTATAAATGACAATTCAGTCTTATGTCTTTTTCATTAGTTGAAATAATGAAAACAACAAAATATACTCTCTGTTGTATTTCTAGGATCAAAAAAGCACTCAGATCTCCATATTGTGGTTAATTGGAGAAGCTTATCCAGCAGAGGTTACTTAAAACTATTTTTCATGCTAGCAGTCAGGATTTGTTCACGTGCAATCCTCAAATAAATAGTAGTTGCTATTACTCCCCTTATATACTTTCTCATCGAACTCAGATTCAGAATATTATGTGATAAATTGATCATATGGTGTTTAATGATGACGGAAAAAAATCATCTCCTAATTACGACAAACTTAAGTTACAAAAATCGCTAAAAAACAGTTGAGCACATGCATCTGCTATGGAGTTAAGTATTCCACACTCCCTTTCACTTGTAACTGAAATATATTCAAGCAGAATATTGTTGAGTTGTAGGAGCTGCTTTGCTTACTATACCTTCGGCCATTTCGCATTCAGAACTGGTCACGACAATGTTTGGCTAAGTTGGTTTTCACCAGCGAAATGTCCGGAATATTGATAACTGAGATGTTTGTAAATTTTTCAGGCATCGTAATGATGGTTTTTATTTCTACCTGCTTTCTCATCATTTTTCCAGTTGGACTCAGATTTTGATTCCTTCATTCTGATAAATGTTGGGAGACCCATAGTTTTCACAGATGTTGATCCTTCTTGGTCGTTTCTGGTTGATTACTGTCGTGGTGTTTGAAGACTGAGACTTTTTTCCATTCATGAGTGAGGCTATATTGGTATATTCTTATTGATTTCCATTAGAAAAACTTGTGACCGCTTCAACATATCTTCTGGTATGGTTAGTTTCTTCAATCTCTCTACTATGTCAGCTTTGCTTTATTATTTCGGATCTGGGATCATTTCCTATTTCGTTCCGTCTCGTTTGATTGTCAGAGATGTTAGATATGTTTATAGAGTAGAGTGTGCTCTGTTTCCTCTATATTATTGCATTTCGTCAGTAAGTCTTCGTCGATTTGAAGATGTTTTTGACTTCGTTGTTCATTCAAAAGATGTTCCCCCTGTGTGGTGAGGTTTTGTCTGTAGTCTCCTCACTTTGGTTCTTCTTGTCCTGTTATATGAACTAACTTGTCGGGTTATATGAACGTTAGATCTTTTGGGAAAAATTTCTCTTCGGGATTGCCTTTTGTTATACTACCTGAAGCAATTCTACTTCAGCAGAATTAGGTCTGTTGCATCTTTCGGCGTCAGAGGGCTATCTAGATATCAGAGGTCTAGAACTAATTTTTGCTCGACCTCTTCCTATTTGTGTACTAGTAGAATTTGATCCCCTTCTTTTTGCCTGTCTATTGTTCGGCCTTGCCCGGTAAAAGATTCACCCATAAAGAGTTCTAATTGGATTTAACGATTTTTAAAACTTGTGAAAAATAAAATGAATTTGCCTATAAATGTAAAGTGAAGTGGATTTTTTTGGGAGTATCCCGAAAAACAGTATTTTTATCTTCATCGGAAAGTAATGTGAATTCTATCAGACGTTTCTATACTGTGCCTGTCCATAGTGATCTAGAAAAATCAATACAAAGTGATACGATTCTCAAAACAGGCCTAGAACGGGATTTTGGGTAAAATGAATTTCATCATCGGTGCTATTACTTTTAGAAAATCAAATACACTTTCAACTTTACAATAGTTCGTAACCATATTTTCGTAACGCATTGAATCATTACAATATTTCGAATGATTCAATTATTATCTTCGCAAAGCTCGTTATCGGCTTTATTCCAACAGCTTCATTTCGTATTCAGAATTTACCACGACCTGAAAGAAGAAAGTCAATAACATTACATGAAAAAAACACCATTAGTTTTCTGAAGGAAGGAAAATATTCAAAGCCGAGTTGATTAAAAGCGTATTCAGTGAAAAAAATCACTATTTTGCATGGCATTCCCATTCACATAGTAATCTCTTCGGAAGTTCTTAATTGAAAAGAAATTGCAAAAACATCCGCAACGCAGTCGGACAAAAGGCTCTCATAATACCCTCATAATCACACATGTATACATGTTCAAAACAAAATTATACAAAATCGAGCCAACACAATGGTGGCGCGGTGGTTAAGTTGGTATATTGCAATAGATGAGCACGGTTTGGGGAATTTATGCGTTAATGGCTCAGTTGAAATATACCCTGGTCGTTTTTGAATTTGATACAAAAAGTGAGGCACAAAGTTATATTTTCGGGAAGTATCATTGCTTTACAGTAACAAGAGAGAAATTGTGAGTTTGGAAATGTGAGTAGTTTGAAGTTTTGTTTGTTTACCGAACTCCAGGAAAATTTTAGTCTTGAGTAATGTATTTTCAGTAATAGAGCTTGAATTTACCTTCATAGTATTCCTGACAGAAGTGTGTTTATTGTCATTGGAGACACATATGTTTCTTTGTCTTTCTGCACACAGGTTGAACAAATTATGACAGGGTGTTACGTTTTAACCAGGTTTACGAGTTTAGTTTTTCATTTATTTATTGATCACGTAGACATGATGGTCATTATACATGAAATCAATACATCTATATTAGATTACAGTATGTTTACCAATTGTGAATCTGTCAGAAATATATGATTTCATGTAGAGGAATTATCTGACTAACGAATAGTTTAACGCAAGTTGTGGAACTAATAATCATATTCTATTCCAGAACCGATAATCGTGCACCAGAATTGTGAAGTTATAGGATGGTTATGTACAAGTCTAGTTAAGAGATTTGTACCGAATTGAAAATACGAACAATTATTTGGGAAAGAAAGTTTTTGACTTTCTACTACTCCATCTTGATACAAAAAATGTGGGAATCTTTCGAAGATAGAAGAAGGCCTTTTTATCCATTTTGTGCCTGAAAGTTACTTCTTTGAATGATCTACACATCTATCTTCAGAGTTACTTCTTTTAAAAATGATTGCTTCCTTCCTATCTTTGGAAGATTCACACATTTTTTGTATCAAGATGGAGTAGTAGAAAGCCAAAAACTTTCTTTTCCGAAAAATTAATTACTCCTAAAAAATATAACCCCTTCAATTCAAACAAACAATTAATATGCTGAGTTTATTTGAGAGAAATTATTGCTACAAGAACTGCTCATAAACTACTATCCAAAAATTTTTTCAGCTTTTACAAAAAAAAGGATGGGCATAATAAGTGTAAAAGTTAAAGTTTTGAAGTGATATGATATTGAGAAAAAAAATTAATCAAACAGGAGAAAAGTAGGCGGTAGCAAGGCGGTACAAAATTAGGAGAGGGTGGAGAAGAGAAGCGTCTGGCTGGGCCTGCACCTAACATAAATTATTAATGGGCATTTGGAAAAACCTACAACTTGTAATGAAAATGCATCAGCAGGGTAGAAGGCTCAGATGGTATATTTTCTAGAGAAATATCGAAAATTTGCAATCTTGAAAATGTTTCCCTTGTCGCATAAATAGGTATTGCAACATGGTAATTGACAGAATAATGAGAAGAGATATTGACGAATATCCACTAGCACTCATGGTATATATGGTATATGGTATATATGGCACTCAGGTTTATATGAGCCTTTAGTTATCGTCTTCGTCAATCTGTATGAACAATTGTATTATTTTATTGAGGTGACGGCCACTTTGCAGGCTCCCAAACCGTGGAACTTCTAACTTGAGTTCCATTGAGAAATCATGAAATAAAATCTTAAATTTTTATTTCCACACGAATCATCATTTTGTTCGAACGAGCAATTCAATCGACAAATCTCTTTATTTTGATATGATGAAAATCCACACTGGATGCCTGAATATACCACGCAACCACAAAAGGTTAATGCGTGAAATAATATATATTTTACAGGGTATTTCAATTTCTAACTTCTTCACAAATTACTGCAAGTGTGCACCAGTTTCTGCACCAAACTCGACGTAATTTTATTCCCAGGACTTTCCGTGAGGCTATTTGAAATCTCAAATTATCACTTATAGTCTTGATGATTTTCATGATCCGAAAGACTCAATCGGGTAGGAAACCTAGAACATAATATCCTCTTCCTATAGGCACTTGTCTGAATTGTCCAAAATTGCTATGGTTCATCTATTAAACTCTGGTTATCAAATATTTTCTAATATTTCCATTGGTAATTTCAAACATTCGTCTGTATAAAAATGAATAGTTCCAAAGTATAGATTTCCTAGAAACTTCAAGTCTTCAAGTTTATATTTGTGGACGTTTAGTAATCCGATATGCAAATTGTTGCTAACATGAACCTATTGAATGGAAAATATTCACATGTTACATTTCCTAGTACCAAGATCGCATAGATGATATTCTGAGAATGTTTTATTAGTCGTCTTACAACTAACTATGACCGACTTAATACATCAGAGGCGCCGGCTTCGACATTTTTTCTTACTCATATCAAATTACGCTCCCGCATTGGGTTTACTGAACTCGAAAAACAAATATAATATAAATGAATGACGGTAAAAAGAAAAATGGAAAGTGCCGGAACAAGTGACAGGGGGACTCTGTTTCAAATTTTAATTGGATATTTCTTTCATTTATCATCAGAGAAACTATATGGCATCAGACTATGTGAATTGAGTTTTGAAGATAACATATTTTCCATGATTAACAAGGTCAATGGAAATTGATATATATTTTTTCAAGGAAAAAACACAAGTACTACAGGATAAACCTTAATGCGCTATGAAAGCGGTGCTTGTGCGAAAGTAGTGATTTGAATCGCTGGAGATTAAATCCATTTGGAATAACGTTCTCAGGAAGTTTATTCCACATAAGCGCAGTTCTCTAAATGGAAGAGTTTTTGAACAGCGAAGTTCGAGGTGTACTTATGATATGCACCGCTCTTGGTGGAATCGAATGTGCCAAGTCCCTTGAACACTTCCCGTGAAGGTATCTATAGAAGAGAGACAAATCTACAACCTTTCTTCGATGTTTCAGACTATCAAGGTTGCAAGTTATGTTTCCATCTCCAATCAGGCGGGTAACTCTTTTCTGGATAGAATCAAGCAGCTTCAGGGTATGTTTAGGGGCGGAGCTCCATACATGAGAACAATACTCCAAAGAAGGTCTGATCTGAGTTTGATAAAGCATCAAAAGTTGCTATGGTGTGTACAGTTTTCTGGTTTGGAATAGTGTTTCGAACTTTTGAGAAGTAGACCTTGCAATTCCAGCAACATGATTGTGCCAAGACATATAAGTGTCCATTTTAACACCCAACAAACTTATTGGAGCAGAAAGCAGAATTGTCTGTCTTGACATTATTATATCCGATTCAGAGACATTCATCTTTTTGGAGATGGCATTGGCATTGGCATTGAATTGAACCTGGTTACTTTTACCCCAATTGGAAATTACTTCTAGATCCTCATTAAGATATGCAACCTCCTGCTGCCGGTGAAGATGTGCATCCGCAATCGATTTTCTGAGATCCAAATGGAATGACGAGACAAGTGTGCTGTCGTCAGCAAAGCAATAGATTAGATTCTCTGTTTTTTCCACTAAGTCGTTGATGTACAATAAAAAAAGGGTTGGAGACAATATGGATCCCTGGGGAACACCAGCGTTGATGATGAAAGTATTTGAGAGATATCCAACGACGGCCACGTGCAGGAAACGTTCTTTCAGGAAACTTGAGAGCCGTACACAAAAATGGTCCGACAAGCCATAGCATCGAAGTTTGCCGAGCAAACCCTCATGCCACATACGGTCAAAGGCCTTAGAAATATCAAGCGCAACAACTCTTGACTCTCCATGAAATATAAAACGAAAATATAAAAATCCACCTTTTTTAACGTTCATACACAGTAGGATCTGGCAACCTGTCGAAACTTGTTTCCTGGCTAGCATCAGAACAGAAATTAGATATAATCCGATGTATAATTGGGGAAGTTTAAAGTGGTGCTCCATATGAGAAAATGAATATTTTGAAATGAAATTTCGGAACTTCCATCTCTCTCAACATGGTACTTTCTGGAGAATGCCTGCCGGAAAAACAACTATTTCCCCAGCTAAATCCACCACGCACATTGGATCATATCAGGCGTTGGACAAGATACCTCAAAAGGGTTAGTTTCTTGTTCATTCAGTAGCAGGCCTCACTGATAACATTAGTGCGGGAAAGATTAGACGCAAAAAACACAAACGCGGTTCGACTGCGTGCAGTGTCTGATTTAGGAGACAGTAGGCAGGGCTACAGCCCAAGGGGCCTGCACGAGAGAGGCGCCCCCACAATAGAGTTAAAAAAGTATTCTACTTCTACGTTTTTTTTTCCAAACCGTTCTGTGGCATATTTTTTTTAATGTAATTTGTAGTCATGAGTTGGAGATTAATAATATGACTAAAAAAATTCAAAAATTTTTGGTATTTCAGTGACGAAGACATCGTATTCAGAAGAGCACTGATAATGGCCACAAAGATTATTTGAGCTGGTAATGTTGAAAATATCATGAGAAATGAAAATTTTCTATGTTTTTTACCACTTTTATTCGTAACTGAAGCTACTGCAAAGGTTCTATAGGACGAAACTGCAGTAACTTTAGTTACGAATAAAAGTGATAAAAAACAAAAAAAATTCATTTCCCATTTTTCATGATGATCTCTCACCAAGTAGTAACGGCTGCATCCATCAATTTATTGAAAATATTATTATCGCTTCATTATTTTGCGAAGAACACAGCTGTACGATGCACTACCCAATTTCTTGTTTTTTCAACAGCCGTTGAATGAGTAATGTCTTGAACTATTTTCCACAGAACAAATTTTTCTAATATTGATGATTTTGAGAACCAGTAAATTGGTTATTTTCCTAATAATTTTTGAGAAATGTCATGGAGAAATTTGGAAATTATGGCAAATTCACTCTACTGAATCTGTAAATTATTAAAATATATCAAAAATGAATAAAAAATCTTGAAAATCAAGTGCATAAAAGAATCATATTTTTGAAGATGAATTTTAATGTGAATGATAACAGAATTTTTATAATTTCTCCTGAAAAAAAGAAATATTCTGAGCCATCCTGTTTCATTTTTAGATATAATCAGTGCCTATTTCTGAGATTTCAGTATTCTCATTTTGAACAATCCTTCAATAGAACTAGCCGATACTTGATGAACATCTTTATTTGAACTCATTATTACAATAATACAGTTTATTGTAATAATGAGTTTGAACAATCCTGTTTGATTATGAGAATGAAATGACAAAAATTCATTCATCGAGTTTCCGAAAGGAATCAAAAATAAAATGAACTTTTCTATGAAAAATTCAACACGATTAAAATGTGATTCAAATTTTTGATTCAGAGTTTCAAAATTTCATTATCAATTTTCGATACCTGGATAAAATTCTGTTCCAGAAACTGCTGGTTGGATTAATCCAATAGCTGAGATCGAAGAAATTGACTTTGGACTGAGAAATATCCAGTGTAACATCAATCATGATTATTTTCTTTCAATCGCCACTCGAGCAAACTCGGAGAAAGCGATAAAATTAATTGAACCAGACTTAAAACTAGTCTATCAGTATTTTGCAGTTCTATTTCGAAAAAGAGTTAACCTCTCAGCTTGAAGTTGATGGATTGGAGAACATTCGATATTTTCTATAGAATTCAGCTCAAATTAGATAAAAAGTAAGCATTCTTCCTTAATTCTCAATGTGAATTTAGTTGAAAAGTACGATAAAATATGTATTCGATAAAGGTTGCTCTTCTCAAATCAGTATTAGGAATTTGGTTTCCAACACGTTGATAGTATAACATTCTATTTTCTTCAATGTGTGATTCAAAATTCATTGAAAAGAATTATGATGAAAAAAGATTGTAGGTATTGACTTAGTCGTTGTATGATGGAACTGGATTATTGGGAGTTAGAAAAAGTAATTCAAAACATTGAATGCGGAAAGAAAGTTTGTGGCTTTCTACCACTCCATCTTGATACAAAAAATGTGGGAATCTTCCATTTAGTATATCGTGTAGAAATCTTGGGAATGATATTTGACTTAGATATAAAACGAACGTTTGGAATACAAATTTAGTAGAAAAAAGTGTTTTTTGTGTAATTCAGTGTCCATATAGAAGTATTTGTTTCAAAAGAATTTTTTCTTTCGTATAATTCAATGTCTATATAGAAGTAGCTGTTTCAGAAGGCCTTTTTCTTTCATTTTTTGTCTGAAAGTTACTTTTTTGAATCATCTACACATCTATGTTTAGTGGTATTTCATTTTTTCAAAAAAAATTATTGCTTCCTTCCTTTCTTTGGAAGATTCCCACATTTTTTGTATCAAGATGGAGTAGTAGAAAGCCAAAAACTTTCTTTCCCAAAAGATTTAACACTCCTAATAAAATATAACCCCTTCAATCTATTTTTATGCTGTTATTGAATTGATCCTTCTCAAAAAACATTTGCATGTGCCTACAAAAGAATTGTTACCAATTTCTTATCAACAACGCAGGTATCTGTTGTATATCGGAATTCGCCTAGTTTGACACCACCCTTCTGTCGATACAGATAACCACAATCGCTTCCCTCTACATTCTCTCACGCCTCACAAGTAGCAGTAATTCCCGAAACAATCTCTCTATAACTATTGTCGAGTCGACTGATCATAACTAAAGCAAATATCCTAAACCCTAAGAGGAAATTTACGAAGATATCAGACTGATAAATAGATTAACAAGAGAGGGCTATCTATATGGTAATTGGTCATTAACCATGAGGGGCCTGAAGGAATAATGTTCACTGGGGTAATGGAACGGATTGGGAACAAGGGTGAATGTAATTGGGGATGATATCGAAATGAATTGGAAAAAGTTAGATTGGTGACATGCTTTCGAAAATAGATTAGGCTGTATTGATGAGGGTAGATGATTTCTTGAGGAAAAGGTAATAGGTGGATTTGTTGATTGTATAGGAACTTTCATTAACGAACAGAACAATTTTAGAACCAATACGAATACTATTTAAGTACATTGTTCAAAACAATAACTCCAGTCTCTAATAGATCAGGAATATGAAGATGTTGTTGGTATCCGAAATTATATATTGGGCAAACGGGAAGAACGTTTTTCCACAAGAATGAAAGAAGATTGTAATGTTTCTCCAGATGTGGGAGTTGTTTCAACACTACTTCATCGAAATATCACAAGATTTATCAGGTAATGAGAAATTCATGCTTCATTGACGATCTGTAATAATAATAATAATATATCTTTACTTCTCCCGTTGAAAGTATAAAAATTTCTTTTACAAAATGTTACACAGAAACAAGGAAGACGTCCACAGGGTGTAAAAATGTTAAATATAATACAAAACAAATTTAAAAGCATTTACACTCTAACACACATATAAAAAGGTAAAACATTTTGAAAAAAGTTGCCCGGCTGGGGTGAAGTATTATTGAATTTGCAGAAATTCATTTATGCTATAGCAGTTTTTTTTTGATGAGATAGTCTTCCAATCGTGCTTTAGAAATCGACACATTAGGCGAGTCTCTTATTGTGCTGTCCAACTTATTGAAAAATTTTGGTCCATGGTAAAGATGACTTGTTTGGAAAAGTGCGGTTCGATGTGCGGTAGTTACCAATAAGTTTCTCGATCGAGTTGAGTAACAATGATTTTGTCGATTCGCTTCAAATGAAGATATATTTTTGAAAACATAAATACATGATTCATATGTACAGGGTGTTAATAAGGTTGAGTACCATAAATTCAACAGACGATTCTTCGGGTATTTTAAGACGAAATGTATATATAAACATGGGTCCGCAAATCCTTCGTTCTCAAGATACAGGGTGTTGAAATAAAAATAAAAAAAAAGGTTATTCGTGAATATCTTAAATATTCTTCACCTAATTTTGTTGTTAATTGGCAGTTGTATTTATAACATCAAGTAGCTGATGAAGCCAGAGTTTGATTCAATTTATCAAGTCCAGTGGCGTCTCGAGCGAGATTTGAACGAATATTTTTGACTTAAAAATGTTCGCTACTGACTTTTGTGCCATTTTCATTATTTCTTTGGATTGAATAATTAGAAATACAATTTTTTGTCACCTAAATTTTTTTTCGTATCTTGCTTAGTTTTTAAGAAAAAAAAGTCGACCTAATTGCATATCCCTGGACCTCACAAGGAATAATATGAGAAATTAAATATTTCTTTTAACAATTTTTTATTACTAATCAAACAACAACCAACAAACCGTAAATTGAATTACATTACATTAACATCTAAACTAATAAATTTTACTGAAGTAAGGAATAGTTAATAATAATCAAGGGTTGCCTTGGAAAACGATTGCAGCATTTAATAAACAACTTGACAGTTTTTGTCAACTCCATAAGCTTTCAATTCATATTTTTCATAAAAAGTGTGTTTAGTGGTTATTTTTCGAACCATTTTTGTGAAACATGGTTTAATTTACTAACAGTAAAATGGCATACATGCATTTATGTTATGGAATGGCTCACCGAAGCTCTAATGCTGCAAGACGCATTCACCATGAAAGATTTCCTCAGCGTGTAGTGCCTAATAGAAGAACTTTTGTACGTCTCCATGCACGACTTTCTGAAACAGGCAGCTTTAAAAGATCGACGGTTGTCATTGGGAGGCCTGCAACGGTACGAACAGTTCAAATTGAGATGCTGTTTTAAATGAGATTCAATCTCACACCTCCTCATACCAGTACTCGGAAAATAGCTGAAGAAATAATACCCATGTCACAGTGTGGCAGATTTCATAAGCTCAGCAGCTATATCCCTATCACATGCAACGTGTGCAAGCTTTAATGCCCAGATATTTGCCTTATAGACTAGCTTTTTCTAACTGGTTACGCGGTAAAATAATAATGAGAAATAATAAAAAATTACAGATGAAGCTTGTTTTTCTCGCAATTCAGTTATTTACTTCCACAACAATCACATTTGGCCGAAAACAATCCACACGCCTTGACAGAAAATAATTTTCAAGAACAGTTTTCTTTTAATATTTGGGTTGGAATTGTTGGTGACCATCTCATTGGGCCTCACTTCCTTCCATCTAGACTCACTGGAGATTACCGAAGGTTTTTAGAATTTATTTTACCTGGACTTTTAGAAGAAATTCCAGTCATGGATAGATTCCGTATGTGGTAACATACACGATGGTGCTCCACCACACTTTAGTGTAGTGGCACAGCAATTTTTGGATGAAAATTACCATAATCGCTGGATTGGGAGAGCAAGCGCACACCCATGGCTACCTCGCTCGCCCGAAATGAATCCCTTAGATTATTTTCTTTGGGGACACCTCAAAGCGTTGGTATACAAAACTCCTATTCAAAGTGAAGAGGTCCAGGGTTTAGCAATTAGGTCGACTTTTTTTCTTACAAACTAAGCAAGATACGAAAAAAATTCAGGAGTCAAAAAAGTTGTATTTCTAATTGCTTAATCCAAAGAAATAATAAAAATTACACAAAAGTCTGTGGCGTACATTATTAAGTCTAAAATATTCGTTCCAATTCCGCTCGAGACGCCACTGGACTTAATAAATTGAATCAAGTTCGGGCTAAATTAGCTCCTCAATGTTATAAAACCCTTTGCCAGATTACAAAAAAATTAGGTAAAGGATATTTAAGATATTTACGAATAACTTTTTTTTATTTTTATTTTAACACCCTGTATCTTGAGAACGTGCGGAGCCATGTTTATATAACCATTTCGTCTTAAAATTACCTAAAGAATCGTCTGTTAAATTTATGGTACATACTTAATTAACACCCTGTATACAAAGGTACAAGCTTTTCACAGAAGTTCGAGATTATGTGAATGATAATGCTCGTCCTGGACGCCGCAGCATGTTAACAACCAATGAAAATGTTGAGAAAGTGAAGAAAACTGTTAAGGAGAATCGTCGAATTACTATTAAAGAAGTTACTGAGGATGTCGGCATATCGGTTGGCTCATGCCATGCAATTTTTTGGGAAATTTTGGGCGGTGAAGCGTGTGGCAACAATGTTCGTTGCAAAATTCCTGAATTTTGACCAAAGAAACATCGCGTGAGCATCGCTTAGGAATTGTTGAATGATGTAAACGGCGATCCAGATATGCTTCAAAGGGTCATAACTGGTGATAAATCATGGGTATATGGTTATGATATCAAAACCAAAGTCTAATCGTCACAATGAAAGAGCCCAAGAAAGACAAGACCAAAGAAAGCACGCTAAGTTCGATCAAATCTCAAGGTTTTGCTTTGCGGAGAAAATGTCTGGTATTGTAAATGAACAATTCATGGCTTTTGTATCACAATAATGCACCTGCTCATTCGTTATTGCCTGTTTGTAATTTTTTTTGCCAAAAACAATACCGTAATCATGCCACAGCCACCGTATTTACCAGATTTGGCCCCCTGTGACATTTTTCTATTCCCAAAATTGAAGAGACACATGGAAGAACGTCGTTTTGCGAGGATTGAGAAGATGAAAACAAAATCGCTGAGAGAGCTCAAGGACATACCAAAAAGTGCACAACAGAACTGCTTCGATTATTGGAAAAAACCCTGGCACAAGTATATTATATCTAAGGGGGACTACTTCAAAGTGGACAAAATAGAAATTGATGAATAAATAAATAGTTTTTGAGAAAAATGAAAATTCACCAAATTTTTGAACAGAATAGTAAATCAACAATTTATCAACGATGTCGACTAAACTTGTTTTTGGTTTTTTAACAAATTAACTTTCGAATATCTCTGTTTTATTAGATTCCCAATAGATTAAGGTGAAGTAGTAGTATACCGGGCGACAAGGAAATCGTTGGACACGGTGTCATTCAGTTGTTTTTAAAATTCGAACCAAACGTAAACATTTCAATCGTTAAATTTTTATCTAATATTTCCGTGTCCCTATATTGAATTTGGAGAAAAGGGCTTCTTGTGTTACATCATTGAAAAGAAAATTGCATGTTCTAGCAGATCCTATGTTTACAGGATTCCATTCGAAATTCTTGACTTGGGCCATTTCAGATTAAATAAAATAAGTTTTCAATTGTTTTTTCGTTAGAAATATCGCCTCCAATGAACTATACCTTCGTTTCGAATTTGAAATTTCTCACCCAGAAAACAACTAAATTGCGTCGTGTATAGTTCAAGAAACGATATAGTGCAGCCTATCTTTCAACAGTTCACCTTTAATAATATTATTGGAAAGCTACTGATTTCGTTATTCAATAATCATTTCTGATTATATACCAGGGTGATAATTGAAAATATTCCTTACTCACATATATATACAATCGATCGCTTCAAAAACACTTCACTAACTTTTTTCGAAAGCTTCTGATGATTCCTCTTCCATATTGTCTTTTTTACTGTCACTGTCGTCATTTAAATCAATAATGAATTCATTTCCACCATTAATATGAAAATGTCCAACTAAAAATTCATGAGACGACGGATGATAAATATACTCGCATTCACCGATTTCAATTCGTCACTGTAACATAATTTCAAATTTAATCATAAAACTTGGTTAGTAACAATTATCCAATACGAACCGCCAATTCTAGAGTCCACGTGAACTAGCTGGCAGGCCGTTCATTTTTCTTCATTGTTTTTATGGCCTTTGATAAAGCCGACACTCTTTAAGAGCGTACAATAGCGGTTACTGGGACTATACCAATGATTTCTTGTCGCCAAGTATAGGACAGCTCATTTGAGTAATTTGAATCCTAGTTCCAGTGTAAACAGAAATGCGGCCGTCTTGAAAATATTTTATTTTTAATCCATGTTAACGTCAATATTATAAAGTGCTTGTACCTGCCTAACTTTTCACAATATTTGTCTTTCTAACCATTGATCGATTGAAATATTGATAGTAATAACGAACAAGTCTATTTGTTTTTACTTCCATACCATGCAGAGTTAAAGTCTTATCTGTTTGTCTTTAGTATCATTAGTAGGTATTTCAAACATGAAATAACTATATTCCTCATTAAGAATCGTCAGGCTTACTGTAATGTAGTTTTTCAATACCTCTCGGTTGTAGAAGTCAATAACAAGAAGGTAAGGTATTTTACTTTTTTTGGTTTTATATTCTTCCACATTCTGATAAAAGAATAAGGGTAAATCAATAGAGAACCTGCTGAAATGTGATAAAGAACAAACCTAATAGTTCACTCTGAAAAGTTACTATGTAATAAATATAAGCCAATGAAAAGTCCAATTAGAAGTAGGTACTCATACATTTTGTCAACAAATTGAATAATCAATAAAAAAAAAATTTATACTTGGTAGGCATATATTCTTTGGATGTTCGTAAAACTCAATAAATCGAATTGTTTCAATTAATCCAAATGTTTTCCAAAGATAACAAGAAGGTGAAATCATACTGTTTTTCTGCAGAGTAACACGAATTTTACTCGTCCAAAAAATTATCGAAAGTAATACCCCTGACCGGAAAATTTTATTGATAAATTTTCATTATTTAAAGAAAACTTTGCTATTTAGTTAGTCCCCAGCATGATGAAACAACGAGTCCGTTTAGGAAAATTGGTTTTATCTGTTTCTGGTTCCACGATACCAATCGTGGAATCAGAAGTCAAGCCAATCTTTTAAGTATTCACTATCGAAACCAAATAAATTTTTGTGGACCCCCGCTTACGAATTGTGAACACCCATTTTTTGGTCACGCTAACGTAGACCCCCCGTCGCGTCTCTCGTGGACCACTGGGGGTCTATCTCCACCACTTTGGGAATTACTGCTCTAACTCAAGACTTTCTGATCAAAACCGCAAAGTGCGGCTAGCTTCTGCTGATGAATATATGCATTTTTGTCGTTTCCTGCATGCAAATGTTCAACCTTGCGCTCGGCTATACTACAGTATTTCCTATAGTATGGTTAATAAAATAATGTGGCTAAAATCTATTACTTTTCATCGTAATTATTAATAAAAAACCTGATTCATTAACAAAATTTGTAAAGTTCAGTGTTTTCAAATGATCCCACAAAAAAAAAGAAAGCTGCTGAGGATAAAAAAGAACAGAGGCGTTTTCTGGCGCTCATGTATTCAATATTCGTCTGTGATTCAAATACATTCATTCTGGCGTTGAAACGATGACGTCACATCAA